>WEKX01022128.1:28159-44891 GCA_013390025.1 Pitta sordida | reverse complement strand
AGAGTGGCCTGCTAGACTGTGAGGGAACTAGGTTTGTGTTACCACTCAGGGATGTGCTTTCGGTCTCTGTACGGGTGTTAGATGGTGAGTTGGACTAGATGATCCTTGTGGGTCCCTTCCAACTCATAATATTCTGTGTGATTCTGTGTGTGAAAACTCACAGTTGTGAGGGAAAGACTTGCCCCACTGAGTACCTTGGTTTATGTTAGGTGGAACTGCCTGCCATCAGTACTCCAAGACTTGCCAGGATGTATTTGGCAGCCCTCATTACCAGCTTTTCCTCCTGATCAAATAAAATCACATTGACTGGTATGGCACTGGTGACATAAATCCCAGTGCTAGTGAGAATAGTTGAAACAGAGGGAAATAGATTGAGGACTTAGAACTAGGTGTTTGCAAAGAGACATGGCCTAGCAGCACATTGGGCATTTTAAAAAGTTCTCATACTGCTTTATGGAAAATCAGTTGAGGGTTGGTCATCCATATTCCAAATGTAAAATAAAATGACAATAAACAAGACTGTTATGTAACAAAGTGAAAATAAATTCTTGTTAGACGTTTTCAGGAATCTCAGCTTTTTTCACACATTATGCCCATTTAGTATCTTTTAGATCAATATTTTTTATGTGCTGTAACAGTCTTCCTTTTTCTTTAAACAGAGTTGACTTGAGAAAGGAAGGCAAAAAGATTTCCTTGCTGTCTAACTGTAAGTGCTGAATTTAGAGCAAAAGAGATACCAGTAAAGGAATACATTTTTATTTTATGTGACATATAATCCCTAAGGAGAACACAGCAAAAAGAGGGCAAAGAAGGATTTGGGAAGCTAACTAACATGGATCATAAAAATCAAAGAAATCAGAGTGAGAGAATGCAGGAAGGCTGGTGTGGCCACTCCAGAGGCCACTGACCCAGAGGAAGGATCAGCCATACCCATGTCTTTCCTGACAGATTATTCTCTGAGCTGCCTTTGAAAATCTCCAGTGACAGAAAAACTATAATCTCTCTAGGTGATCTGTCCTCATGTTTATATCATCTTATAGTCAAAAACATTTCATAGAATCATAGAATATTAGGAGTTGGAAGGGACCAACAAACATCACTGAAGGTCAACTGCTGGTTCTGCACAGGACCACACCAAGAATCACATCATGTTCCTGAGTGAGTTGTGGAAACGCTTCTTGAACTCTGTCAGTCTTGGTGTTGTGAGCACTTCCCTGGGGAGTCTGATCCAGTATCCAACCACCTTCTGGGTGAAGAACCTTTTCCCAATATCTAACCTAGACCTCCCCTGACTCAGCTTCATGCTGTTCCTTTGGGAATCTCTGTAATCACAGAACCACAGAATCACAGAATATTATGAGTTGGAAGGGACCCACAAGGATCATCCAGTCCAACTCACCATCTAACACCTAACACCCGTACAGAGACCGAAAGCACATCCCAGTAATCACCACAGAGAAGGGAAGAGATCAGTGCCTGCCCCTCATCTTCCCCTCAGGAGGAAGCTATAGACTGCAATGAGGTCTCCCCTCAATCTCCTCCAGACTGAACAGACCAAGTGACCTCAACTGCCCCTCATATGTCTTCCCCTCAAGGCCCTTCACCATACTCCTTGCCCTCTTTCAAACACTTTTTAATAGCTTATATTGTGGCACCAAAAACTGCACACAGTATCCAAGGTGAGGACACACCAATGCAGATGAGACTGGGACAATCACCTCTTTTGTCTGGCCTGCAATAATGTGCCAGAGGCATCCCGGGTCATAGTCAGCCCTCACTGACACCTAACTCAAATGTCTGTGACTTTAGTTCTGCAGCTGTAGACTTTGACTTATTTCCCACCATTATAAATTGTCTGAGTTTGCTGTTTTCTTAAAGTCTATTGTCTTTATTCTCCTTCTTTCCTTTTCTTAGACAAGAATGCCATTATTTAATGGTCGACACCACCTTACCCTCCTTCCACTTTCACATCATCAATTCCATGTTGTTGTAATGACCTGTAGAAGATTAGAACTAGCCTATGTTCTGCTGTTGACAATGGACTTGAATCTTAATTCTCTGATTAAATGTGCATGGGTGTCTCCTGCATGATGTACCATGCATGTACTATGTAGATACTTGGCAGGATAGTGGAAGGTAGGGAGTTGCATATTGCCTGCTTCAGTGTCTGTGAAAAAACACCTGTTTGAAATGCAAACATGTAGTGCTGTTACACCATATTCAAACATCGTAATGGGAATAGTATCTATAATAATTTCTAATTTAATCAAGTTCATAATTTGTGGTTTAAAACTAACAATCAAAATGCTCCTGAATTAGGAACCCTATTGATACAGAAGATCCACTAACTACACTCAATACAAGATATAGAGTTACTTCTCAAAATGGGTGAGGTTTAAATGGTGCTTCTCTACTGTGCATAGAAGCACTTGAAAATATACACTGTGCTAGGAATCCATAGGCTCTTGATTAATGGAATTTAGACAAGTGAGTTACCTTTGAAAATTCCATTCCTGATATATAAATAGTACCTTTAATAATTTTCACAGGATATTCCAAGTTGGAAGGGACCTTACAAAATGCTGACAGTGTGGTCACAAGATCCAGAATCATCTTCTTTCTGTTTCATCTTCTTTTCAAAAAAGTTTGTATAAATATTATTTCTTTTTGTTTTAAAATTCTCTGTTTTGGGCAAGGAAGAGATGTCATTGGACAATGCTGTGTCCCATAGAATATCTCACTGTGTACAGTACTTCTGTAGCCACTGAAATAACCATCAAAATAGACTTTTGCAAAAAGAATTGCTTGTCTCAAGCAAGGGAGATATTCTGAGGGAATTTACTACTTCCACAGTGGTGGATTATTACACAGTTTCAGTCTGATGCAAAGCTTATTAAAACAGAGAGACCTCCGAACCAGAGGTTGCATTGGATCAAACTGAAATCAAAGTTCCAGCTTCTCAAGCTATGCCAGCCAGGATATGAAATATCCGACCTGAATTTCTCTGTAGATGTCTGATTCAGACCCAACTGATGTCAAATTGAGAAAAAAGGATATGAAAAAACCTAGAGAAATTTTGTTATTCCATATATTCACCTGACTCATTAAAAATTCACTATGAACCCACCCAAGGTAATGAACAGAGCTAATGGAGAATTTCTTCTCATATGGAGAGCAAAAGGTTTCACATCTCTTTTTCAGAAAGTTTATTCTTGTTGATTTTAGTCAGTCTCTGAAAATAACTGTCAATTAGTCTTTTTTAATTAGCATTGATTGAGAAAAATTGAATTGTTTTTGGAAGTTGTAATTACTAACTAGAGAATGAGTTTCATCTCAATGAAAGAAGAAGAATTATTCTTCCATGGAAATTAGACATCCGGGAAAAGCGATGTATTTTGAGACCAATACTAATACTATTACAAGAACATTTGGATTTACTTTTCCTATTTTAACTGTCCTGGATTCAAACATTATGTGACAAACTAACAGAATACTTAATACTGGCTTGAAAATGGAAATTCTGTCCCACAGTAATTTGTGTCATTTTTAATGATTTTATATCATCTCAAATTACAAGTTTTTATTTTACATTTGTTCTCTTTTACAGATCACCTTGTGAAATATTTCATTTATACTTGCCTACGTTGTTCTATCTTCCATAAAATATTTTGTAATAAATCTTCAATGTCAAAATAATACATCTCAAAGCTTTTTAGTTATATCAAAATGTGAAAATAAAGAAAATGACTAAATGATTTTTAAATGTTTTTATTGCATGAAATCAGCATTTTCAGATGCAAAACTGTGCCTTAGCAAGATTTTTTTATCATGTTTTATTATTTTGATGTATTATTGTAGGGAAACATTTTCCTCTTACAATGTTATAAAAACATTTCTGTAATTGGAATGCTAACTAATTACAGAGACTGGCATACACACCAATATTCTAAAATTACCTATTCTCATTCTGAAGAAATATATCTTTATATCTTCTTTAAACAACATTCACATGGAACAAGAATCTGTGAATAAAAAAAATAATCTATTCCTTTTTCTGTTTTTTTTTACTTGCTTGTTTTTAGTAGTGGTATTTTTGTGTGTGGAATAGCTTCTAAGATCACCTCTGGTCCTAAAAGTTGAAGTTTCACAGGTTTGACAGGTTATTCTGAGTTGGAAGGGACTCACAGGATCATCTAGCCCAACTCCCAGACCCACAAGTGTGGAACCACAGGCACCATNTTCCTGATACAGGCCAGGATGCCATTGGCCCTTCCAGTGAGGAGTGGATCACGAAGGAAAAAAATTTATCCATGATCATCTTAAGAAATTCTGTATTACTTTCTGTCAGTTAATCTCAGATCTTGATGCTATCACTTCCAGAAAGTGAAGTTAAGCCAAGGAGTACAATGCTACTGAGCTTTGTAGAGTTGTATATCCCCATGCAGACCAGTAGAATTGTTATTATACACTCTGGCATAACAATAGACTTAGATTTTGTGCTGTCAAAGAAGGATATTTTGGTCTTCCTGTCATATCTACTGAAATGACATCCAATCTTAATGAAAAAACACTTGAATATGGATGATTTGCCTCTTGTTATTCTATAGCAAAATATTTAGACCAACAGACATTTAGGCCGAAGGCCAGACAGTTGCAGTGTGTTATTTCTCAAAGTGCATAATGTCACTACAGTATAATCTGTGTAGAGAATAAAAGTGGGAATGGAGGGGTTTTTAGGATTCTGTGTGTGTATATCAGTGAATAAGTGGGATATTTAAAATATCAAAGCTGAAACATCATCGGCCTCCATTACTAGCGCCTTGGGCAAGATAAAGAGGTAGATAAAGATAACTACTTTGTAGTCCAAAGAGGATTTGCTACAGCTCTGAATCTGATGTGGTTTCACCTGAGAAACACAATCACTCTCTCCCAAGTGTGCCTCTGTGGCTCTGTAATACACCATTACAAGTCTCAGATATAGAATTTCCACTGAGTTTTCATGTTCTTGGAGGGAGGTTTGTCAGACTATCTCTGCATGAACTTGGTTTGACTTGCCTGCAGGTTGATTTTAGTTCATTTAGCCTCAACATAAATTCTTTTATTGACCAGGTGTCAATGGCTAAATTGCATCACTTCTTTTCTTTCTATGATATCACCTTAATTTTAGGTAGATAGCAGGAACAAAATGTAAATAAATATTTCCTGTAAGGTAAAATATTTATGTCCTTAGCACAACAATGTTTTGTGGAAAAATACAGACTGACAAGTGGAGACAATGTATGCTGTGCAGAGAAATAATCATGGGATGATAGGAGATGGGCACAGGCTGACATTATAAACAACACAGTAGTTGTTTAATGAAAAACAGACCTACAGATGGAAAAAGTGGACTTTAGGGATAAGAAAAAGTAGAAAGAAAGAGTATCTAACTTGTAAAAGTCCTAAATTCTGTTAGTGGAAGAACCACAGAATAACAGTATCATTTTGACTGTAAAAGACCTCTAAGATCATCAACTTCCAGTTTTTCCTTTAAGATCTCCAGGGATGGTGATTCCACCACTTCCCTGGATAGTTTCTTCCAATGCTTGACAACTCTTTCTATGAAGAAATTCTTCCTGATGTCCTAGTGCAGCTGCAGGTTATGTCCTCTTGTCCTGTAGCTAGTTACCTGAGAAAAGAGGCTAAACCCTACACGGCTAAAACCTCTTTTCAGGTAATTTTAGAGAATAAGTCACCCTTGAGCCTCCTTTCCTCTAGGGTGAACAACTTCCCTCAGCCTCTCCCCACATATGACTTACTCTCTAGATCTTTTGCCAACTCCATTGCCCTTATCTGGACGTGCTCCCAGCACCTCATGGCCCTTTTCCACCAGGCAGCTTTCCAGGTACTTTGCCCCAAGCCTATAGCACTGCAGATAGTTGATGTGACCACAGTGCATCAGCACTTGGTCCTTCAGATGTAACGCAGAGCTGGAAACCAGTGAAGACAGAACAAGGTGTCAAAGCATGTTATAAAACAACTAGAAATGAGCTCAACTAGATTCTAGAGGGATTACAAAGAAACCATCTACATGAACATCATATTCCTTCTAATAAGAGATTCTGGAGACTGATGACTGTCTATACTTAGACAATCTGAGTCTACAATTTAGGACTAGAGGATCAGCAGAAGGGTGAGTATAACTTCAAAGAAAAAAAGGACATAAAAAGAAGAGCATTTGTTACAGTTTAAATAATAATATCACAGTTATTGAGGGTTCTAACTGGATTACTATATGCACTTTATTTTTCGGTGTCAATGATATCTAGATTAATAAGATTTCTTGAATTAGACTGTTAAGATTTCATTTATACAAGGAATAAAATTTTGGCTTTAAGTGTGTTTATCTTTGCCAATGAACAAGATTTTGAGCATAGAAGAAGGAAACCTCTCTGGGATCAGTATATATATTAGAGTACTCTTTGTGCCATAGATTTCCAGGCTATTAGCTTCTGATAGTACATAAATCTCAGTTTACTGACACCCTAAGGCTCTGACTTGGTTTTTCACTGTTATTTATCCCACGAATATTCTGACTGAAATACTTCATTTTAGCTTATTTTTATAGGCATTTTTTTAACTAACTCTTTAATAATTCACATCAATTGCTCATCCTATTTCTAGGATGTTGCCAAAATAAGACAAAAAAGCATTTTCATGGTAAACATGATTGAAGATTGGAACAGATTGCCTGCAGTTTTTGGGGAGTCTACCTCCTTGGAGATATTCAGGCCCCAAATGGACATGGCCCTGAGCAACCTCCTTTACTCGACCTTACTCTAGACAGGGGGTGTTGGGCAAGGTGATCTTCAGAGGTGTCTTCTTATATCAGCTCTCTGTTATTTTGGTAGGTGTTGCAAGGAATGCCAGAGTAATCTGTCAGGATTCTACTTACTGGCTCTTTATTGGCAGTGTAAACACAGTTCTGAGTTGGGCCATGCCAACTTTTTTTTTTTTTTTCTCTAGGGCATAAGTTTTGCAGAAAACAAGACTTTTTCTATCAGCTTCTGGCTTAGATTCACAGATTCACAGATTCACAGATTATTGTGAGTTGGAAGGGACCCACAAGGATCATCGAGTCCAACTCTTAAACCACACCACTGCCTACCCAGTGGGAATCGAACCCTGATCTCCCGCATGGCACATGGGGACGCACCACTGTACTAAAGTGGATTTTTAGGTCAGAGTACACATTACTCAGCTAGGTATCATCTGTAAACTTGTTAATGGTGGACTCCATTCCCTCGTCCATATCATCAATAAAGATATTAAACAGTGCCGGGCCAAGCACTGATCCCTGTGGGACTCCACTAGTGAGTGGCCACCAGAAGGATGTGGCACCATTTACCAACACTCTCTGGGCTCGTCCATCCAGCCAATTCCTAACCCAACACAGAATGCTCCTATATAATCCACACTCTGAGAGTTTCTTCTGAAGTCAAATTAAAGTATCTAAACAACTGGAGGACACAGATGGGAACCAGCATAGTAAGCAAGAGTTGTGGACAGAGATGACTGGAGGAAAAGTATAAGGCAGTAAAATAGACATTTTTAGTTTCTTCCTTCTTATTTATCCTTTTCTTCATATTAGAAAGGAAAACTAAGCCTATAAAATCAATGAGTGAACTCCTCTCTTACACAATGGATAGAATAATCAGGNNNGGAATCGAACCCTGATCTCCCGCATGGCAGACGGGGACGCACCACTGTACTAAAGTGGACTTTTAGGTCAGAGTACACATTACTCAGCTAGGTATCATCTGTNGAAATGGGCAGATTCTAATAATATGGGATTTAACAAGTCCGAATGCCGGGTTATTCACTTTGGACACAACAATCCCACGCATCGATATCAGCTGGGGGATGAGTGGCTGGAGAGTGGTGAAATGGAGAGGGATTTGGGAGTATTGGTTGACAGAAAACTTAATATGAGCCAAGAGTGTGCCCAGGTGGCTAAGAGGGCCAATGTCATCTTGGCCTGTATTAGGAACAGTGTGGTCAGTGTTTCTATTCCAACATGTTTATGGCTAGAGCAGCCAAATTTTCTGATGTATTACTCTCATCTCTTCATTCTTTTACGTTGACACCGTACTTAGATTTCCTCTGGTCTTCTGGTGACATCTCTGATTTTAATGACTTTTTGGTCTATGCCAAAGAATATGTTGACTTCCAGTTTTGCAATCCAAAGTGAATCCCACCAGGCCCAGCAGATGCTGATTTGATGTTTTCTTGTTATACTAATAAGCCATGTAGTTTGGATGTGATTCTGGCCTTCTACTCCCAAAGCAGCAGTTGCCTTCTTCTCTATCTGATCCGTTATGCTAATGTTGCTTGTGACAGGCACAAAACAAAAGAGTCGTGATTTTCCCTTCAAGTGACATAATGGATTCATCAAACCACTGTTCTCAGTAGTGTCTGATATAGATAGATCAGTTCAATAAATCATATATCCAGGAATATCTGTAGGACAGAGGCATTTTTTCTGGAAGTATGAGATTTAATTACCTTAGCATGTGCAATTCCAGTTTTTATTACCATCATTAAGAAATGTATCACCTGAAAAACTGAATCTGAGTGCTTGACTCTGCTACCACTGACAGAAGCAGAAATTTTGCCTTGTATGTGTTTTACTGTGATTTTACTGAATACAAGAAAAATACAAGAGCATAATCAGATTAACCAAAGGGTAATTTGAAAGGATACCCATCCTCAGCTGAGATGTGATAGTCAGTCATGAGTGTGCAGCTGACTCCCCACAACGCACAGCAGAGAAAAATAAACCAGTGAATGCAGAAGTCAGATTTACTGCTGTTATAAGCATCCGTGAGAGCCCCAGGAAATTTTTCCTTCAGTGCTATGCATCCCATGGCCTTTCTAGGTCAATAGAAAGCTCTGGTGGATATTCTGTCTATAAATGAATTAGCTCATAATGGTATCTGCAGAGTTATGATGGCATCCCAGAAACTTTCATATCCTTGTCTAATGACTTAAACATGTTTTATTTCCCTGCTGGGAAGGATAGTGATTCCCTTCTTGTGCCCCTGCAAATAAATGCTGTTATCTCCATTGTAATCTTTGGCTTCAATGGCCTGCAAGACAAGGATGAAACAACTGATGGGAAAAACACATTGCTTCAGAGAACTTTCAAATCATGGGAAACGCATAGTGTGTGGTAACCACTGGGAATTAACCATTCCACCACGTGGTGTAAATACAATTGATGGATCTAGGATGTGCTCTTGGTCACTGTACGGGTATTAGATGGTGAGTTGGACTAGATGATCCTTGTGGGTCCCTTCCAACTCATAATTTTCTGTGATTCTGTGTGATTCTGTGAATGTAGAGACGCTGTATTGTGCTGCCACAGTACACTGTATATTTAGAGAGTCTAGACAGCTAAGAAAGAGATGAATGACCTAGAGAGCTCGGAGCAGCTGCCCTTGTGCAAGACAACAGTTGCTGTCCCTCAGGAACTTGGTATGAATGAAAAGCCATGAGACCCTTCTTCACAGAGACTGTGGCATATGGAAACAGTTGGCTAAACAGCCTGCTGGTGTTTCACGTTTGTTCCATGCTCACCAATATAGCCCTTTATTGTTGACTTCTCTCTAGCACTTCTTTAATATTTCAGTTTATGGCCTTCTAGAAGGCACAAAAATTCTTGTCTCTCCTGGTAATGTATCAGTTTCACATAAAAAAATTAGTAAAAAATAATAGTAAAATAAGATGATAGATAACTATTTTTCACAGATCACTGTAGGCTGGATTGTAACAAGAATTGCTGTAAATAAGGAAAACTAATACTCTCCCTTCTGTTTCCGCATAATCTATCTTGTATTCCGTTGGATTATGGGGAATAGACTACACTATTACCCTGGTTTCTCAACCTCTAACACACACAGTGACTGTAGGACTCATTCTGCCTTGTGCATTCATTGGCAGTGTAATTTAGCTTTGCTCAGTGCAGTGTCAGCTATTCCTGCTCAAATGGGGGAAATAATCATTTATTGAATGTAATAGCAACATGGCTGCTGTCTAGTTTATGAAAATCTCCCTCATTTGAAAACTGCCGTAGTAATACACAGGAGTCCGTATAAAGTATCTGCTTTTACAATTTTCCACATCTAATTAATTTTTTCCTCTTTGTACAAACTTTTAGGCGTATTTCTAAGAAAAGATCTTGTTAAAAGTTGAGTTTTCCCAGATTTTTTTGCAAAGTATTGACCTGCTTTCAGATTGGTCTAGGGAGATTCTGCCTTACAATGACCAAAGGAATTGTGCTTACATGTTCTTCAGAGAAATGCTTTAATAATTACAGTAGGAAACTAATACAAGGGCTCATATACTAATCTGGATTTCTGAATGTGTCAATACTAGAATTTTGTCACTATTACCCTTATCTCAATTTTGTTTAGTGTATAAATATACACATATTATGTTTATATTTTAATAGCATACATATACAGTAGTATTAATTTAAGATAAACAGTGTTCTAAAGTGGTGGTGAGGATGATTGCTGATCAAATAGAGATACCAGTGTAATCCATATTTTTCCACTTTTGTACTGCAACATTTTCCTGGTCATGACCTTGATCAACAGCTTTGACATGCTGCTTGAAAAGGGTTGCCTGAGAGATGGAGGAGGTGAAATCTCCTTTACAGCTTCGAAGGGATTATGCAGCAATATTTCCAAATAAAAAATTCAAAGTTACCACATATGTGATTTTTTAATTAAAAAATAATGCTGTCATGGAAAGCAAATACAAATATCTTGTTTTCATAAATGTTAAGAGTCCTGTAAAAAAAAAAAAGTCATTTAGGAGGCAGATGGTTACACAGTTGTGTAACTTCTCTGGTAATCTGAATTATCCTACAGGTGTGACTTGTTTCTAATGGATGTCGTATTAATTAAGTTAATTTGGATAGAGGATTTGTTGTCGGGGAATTTCTTGTGAGGAAGAGCTTGTTATACCTTGATTCTGAACTTGGACTGCTGTTGTAAATGTGAACAGACTCTGTCTAATTATTTTTGTCACTTCTAACACTTTGTTAGTTGGGGCTGTGTCTGCCCATTCATTGCAGACTTTGCTAATTAGCTTGCAAGACATGTTAGGTCAGCTTATGCTGCAATAGATCTGTAACTTCTGGACTAGAGCTGAATTATAAGTGATTGACTTTGAAAGTGAACCAAGGGGATGGATGGAGTTCATATATTGTTGCCTGGAATGAATTAGGTAGACATTGTATTAATATCTCAGGTAAAATAGAAGAACGAAAAACAGGTTGTAAAAATACAAGAATGAACATGGACCTGTGTAAGTAAATTTAAGAGCTCCTCCTCTGACTGTATCTGATATTTGAACAACAGGGCATCCAGTAGAATTGAAATGGGGAGCAGTTAAAGCTGATAAAATATAAAATTATCTGCAATTATGATTATCTACAAAATGTACAATTAGCCTGAAGAACTCACTGCCAGAGGAAATCACACATCTCCACTATAGAAGAAGGGGTGTACTAGGGTTGCAATAACATACAGAGTTATAATCATTAATGCTAGCAGTAGAGCCAACATAATTAATATCCCAGGCTACAAGACCAAAGGCAGTCGCTAATACAAGGGGAGTATGTTATCCAACCTGAAGGATGCTTTATTCTTTGTCTTCAAATGATCTACGTATGTGTTATGACTACTAAATTTAAGCATAGATCATTATCCAGACAAAGAGGGTAGCTACTAAGAACAAGAGATTTTTATCAGAGAATCACAGAATGTTTTAGATGAGAAGTTCTGGAGGTCATCCAGTCCAATCCCATGTCCAAATCAGGTCTAACTAGATGAAGTTGTAAGGGACCATATCTTATTGAGCTAGAATTCCTCCAACTATTGTGATTTCATCTTTTTATAATATCTTCCAGTATTTGACCATCCTTGTGGAAAATATTTTTCCTAGAATCTTACTGGAATTCCTCAAGTTTCCTTGAGACGTCTTCTCTCTACACTGAGTAAATACAGCCATCTCAGCCTCTCATTGTATGTTCTATTCTCCAGATTCCTTTCCAGCTTGGTAGTGGGAAGTGGCAGCTGCACTTGCCCCAGTATACCAGTTTTTCTTGTACTAGGAAGTACAGAACTGAGTACACTACTTCAGTTGCCCAAGTAATGAATAGAGAGGTACTCATCTGGAGCTCTTAAATGCATCCACATTAATGCAGTTAGGAGGCTATTGGCTTCCTTTGTGCAATGGTACACTGCTGGTTCACATTAAACCTGCTATCCACCAGGACCTCTATGAGTACAAGCTCTAAGGAGCTCCATCCTAGAAGGCTGTATCCCAGCCTATACTATTGCATGAGCATATTGTATCCTAAATGTAAGACCCTCCACTTTGCTTTTTTTTGATCATCAAGAAGTTCATTCTACCCATTTCTTGAGGCTCTCCAGGTCCCTAAGAGTAGCAACCCTGTCTTCTAGTATACTGACTGCTCTCCCCAATTTGGTATCACACCCAAATTTACTGAGAGATTACTCTGTTCCATCATCCAGGTCATTAATGAAGACATTAAACAATGATGATTTCAACACTGATCGCTGAAGAACAGCACTAACTGCATACTGACGAATGAACTTTGCATTACTGATCATGAGTCTTTTAGTCTGACAGGCCAGTGAATTTTCCACCTATATTATTGTTCACTTATCCAATCTCCACTCACGAATTTGGTGATGAGATCATGGGGAACAATTTCAAAGGCCTTGATAAAATCAACTGTTCTTCTCTTGCTCATAGCACCAATAACCTTATAACAGAAAGGAATGAGGCTTGTCAGACATGATTTGCTCTTAGTAAAGCTGTAGTTGTCATTCCCAATGACTTTCCTCTCTTTCATGAGTTTAGTAAGAAATTCTAAGTGGATTTGTTCACAGGGTATCACAGGATCACAGAATATTCCGAGTCGGAAGGGACCCACAAGGATCATCTAGTCCAACTCCCAAGTCAACGTCCACACAGGGGTCAACCCACAACCCTGGAGCCATGGGCACTGAGGGACTATACGTTATGGAATATCTGTAGGACCAGTTGAGGTCAACTGTCCTGTTTGTGTACCCAGCTTCTTGTGCCCCTCCACCTTCCTTACTGCTGGATTGGGGTGAGAAGCTGAAAAGTCCTTAAATTAGAGCAAGCACTGCTCAGCAAATTGGTGAGTTATCAACATTATTTTCATCCTAAATCTGAAACACAGCACTGTACCAGGTACTAGGAAGAAAATTAATCCAGTGGAAACCAGGGCAGTACTTTATTCCAAACTGATTGTTTGGGAATACAAACAGGGAAAGAACTGTTGTTTAAAGTAATAGGAAATTTTAATGATAGTTGATTTTATTTTGTAGTATCGTAAATTGAAATTATGAAGCCCACAGGCCGTAGTTGTGACAGGTATGTGTAATAGAATGGGCCTAATATCTGACTAGTTAGGAAAGGATTAAGCATATTTAGCCACTACAGCAGGACTGCTTTTACATTGGCATGCTTTAGGAAAGTGGGATAGAGGGTACTTGTGTATTTTTCAATTTCCTTTGAAGTGATTTGGAGTACTTGATTGCAAAAATACTAACATAATGCATTTCTAGTACATTTTAAATTTTTCTAAATAACAAATGAAAAAATATTGTATAAAAATGTAGTAATCTGTTTGGGAAGTTAAAGCTGAATTGTTTTTAATTTTCAAAGATGAGACTAGTAGCCTGACGGTTTTTTTGAATTCTTTCCCCACATATGTAAATAGCATCCTGAGAGCGGTTTACACGGCATACTAGGAGCCATGGAATGGATAAAACAAACTCAAAAGAACAATAATGTTCCTGGCATAGCTATATTTTACTTAACACAAAAACAGGATTTCAGGCACAGATGCACAATATACATTCCACCTCAGAGATTTGTCTGCCACGGTCCAGCTTAAGCCAACACATGTCATCATTGAAGAAAAACTCCTCTTGTCATACACCTTTTTCCTCTTTCCCATTCAGTATACAAGCCATCCTTCTATATCTTTACGATACTCCTGTGAGCAGTGATAGTGTTCATATACACTCAAGTGCTGATTCAGCAAAGTACTTAAAGTTATGAAGACATGATTTGTCTTGTTTAGTATGATGCTCGCACCATATACCTTTATTCTTTTCCTGATTCATAGTCTTCCCTATGTGAGAAATGCAGGGCTCCTCAGTAAATTGTTACCACTTTAATGGGGTCACATCCGTATTTACCATAAACTGTGGATTACTATAACACAGGCTTGCAAAAGTAAATCCAATTTGAATTTATGAAAATTCCAGACTTCTCTCAAAGGGTTGGTCCTGCAGTTCTGGTTCTTTTTTTAACTAGAGCTTGTGTTGTGGATATTTATCTAGGTGTCCTGTCATCTGAGGGCCTCTGACTTAAGTGTCTTGGAGGGTCCTATTGCAATTCAGCAGATTTACTGAATTTCAAAATTTGCTGAATTGTAAAATGTTTGCTACTGCAACAGCCCTGATTAAATTCCTGTACTTGGATTTTTTATCTGAATCCAAGAAATTGTTGAGGGAGACCTCCTTTGACTGCTCGGGACTGTAAGTTTTGTCATTCAAAAAAAAAGGTGACTCACCTCTCTGATTACACTGACAAAACACCTGATAATTGAAATATTCTTGGCTGTGAACTGTGCTCCAAGAAAACACACGAAATATTCATATATGGTCTTTTGACTGCCTATACTTATACCCATCTGCTGGGATGCCATGATGCTGGCACACACAGTGGCGTGCCAGTTTTTTGGGGTAAGGAGCACCAACCATGAATACTTTCATGCAGGCAAGATTCCAAATGCTTCAACCACCATTTCATTTGGAGGAATACTTTCTTTTCTATAGGATTGCCACATTGTTGCCATAAGACTCTTTAAATCACTAGTAACTTTGTGTCCCAATAAAATCCTTTACTGTCAAATAGGAACATAAGAGGCTGAAGAACAACGAGACTAGCAAGTATATTTTGAATTGTCATCTGATGCATATGAAATATAGATTATTTGAAATAACATCTATGGATATGTTAAACAGGAGCACTGAGTGATTCTGGCTTTATTTATCATCTTTTCAAGTGATGAAAACAATTCCCATTAGCACAAGAGAACTTGTCAATATTGGATACACAGTGTGATCAATTAATCACAAAGCTTCAGTATTTCCACAACAGTCAGTAACCAATTCTGACCACACAGTTATCTCAATAAAAGTGCAGGGCAGATGAGGGCAGGATCAAGAAGTCAGATTAAAAAGAGAGAAGAAATTTAACACAGGATTTGAATTTGAAAAGGAACTAGTGACCTGGAGAAAAAAAAAAACCACATGACTTTCCAAGGAGTGAAACTTGGGACAAAATGAGAGGCTTGCTGCAATGATGATCAGTTACTGATGGATGAGAATGTGATGTTGAGGGTATAAACAGAAGAAGAGTAGAATAATACAGTTAACTCTTAATTAATTTTATCCCTTTAAAAATAAAGAAAGCTTAATATAATTTGAAAAAAGGGTTTATTTTGCACATGTTTTCTATGATTTCTAGCTGGAGAAGAATGTGAGTTTCCCCTTTGCTTCAGAAATGTCTCAAAATGACAAAGCATACATTGGTCAGTATTGGATGACTGCCCCAAGCCTTAGGGTAGGCGCTTTTCAGGATTGGTAGATGTGTCTTTCTCATTCTGAGCAGAAATTTCATCCCTATTAGTATTAGAATATTTATTCCTGAAGAAAATTTATTGTTTTTTGAAAAGAAGCACTAGTTCAAAAACTCTCTTGATGGAGAAAATGATAGTCTTATTCTTCCTCAACAAATATATCACCAGGTTTATGAATTTCTCATATATTGGAAACCTTTTTCTGAACTTAGGCTCTCAAACTAAATTATTTCCTTCGCTCTGAATCCCCTTAAAGCCCAGTAGCTTAGTGGCTTGCTCACTCTGGAGGTGTGTGGAAGACAGCTTCATATCTTCTGCTCTGCTTACCTAGAAAACTCACAGTAGCTTTAGCAAGAATATCAAGGGACAGTCACTACAGAATGTATTATTTCCTGACAAAGACAGAACTAATAAGACACATTTGGTTTCTAATTCTTCCTCTGACTGAACACTTGTTAGACTTGCAGAAATGTAGAGACCTTGAGGATGACATGGAACTTTTGATCTAAATTTGTATTTAAGTCTCACAGAATCACAGAATCAGTAAGGTTGGAAAAGACCATAGAGGTCATCAAGTCCAACTTATCACCTATTACCTAACCTAGCCAAACCTGTTACCTAACCTGTTGCCATCCTGCTACCAACACACCATCCTACCTATAACACACTACCCTAATATCTAGGTCATGTCACCAAGAACTTCATCCAACCTTTTCTTAAAGACCTCTAGGGACGGTGACTCCACCACCTCCTTGGGCACCCCATTCCACTGAGAGATCACCCTCTCTGTGAAAAATTTCCTTCTAATGTCCAGTCTAAATCTCCCCTGACACAGTTTAAGACTGTGTCCTCTCATTCTATCACTTGTAGTCAGAGAGAAGAGACCGACCCCCATGTGGCTACACCTCCCTTTCAGGTAGTTGTAGAGAGCAATAAAGTCTCCCCTCAGCCTCCTCTTCTCCAGACTGAACA
>WEKX01022128.1:0-21685 GCA_013390025.1 Pitta sordida | reverse complement strand
CATCACCCTCGGATGGATCCCATCTGGTCCCATGGACTTATGAGGATCCAAGCCACTCAGTAAGTCTCTAATTACCGCCTCCTGGATTACAGGGGAGCTATATTGCACCCCTACTCCTTATGTCAGCCCACTAGTCCAGTTGTCCTGCAGGCAGTATGTCTTACTGTTAAAAACAGAGGCAAAGAAGGTATTAAGTATTTCTGCCTTTTCCTCATCTCTACTTACTATGTTCCCCTTTCCATCCAATAAGGAGTGAAGGTTGTTACAGCCTCTCTTTTTACTGTTGATGTACTTATGGAAACATTTCTTGTTGTCCTTATCAGAAACGGCTAGGTGGAGTTCCATCTGGACCTTTGCCTCTAGTTTTTCTCCTGCATGACTTGATGACTTACTTAAGCACTCCCTAANTCCCTCTTACCTTGACCCATAGGCTCTCTACTTGATCATCCTTGATGTCAAGTTCTATGGTATGTAGGGTTGCAGTAATATATAGGGCCATGTCTACATGCTTTTCTGTCTCTTCTAAGGAGTGTGTAGCCTTCCAATGTAGCACTCCAATCATGTGCGTCATCCCACCATGTTTCTGTGATGGCAACTATATCGTATTGCTCCTGATACACCATAACCAGGCTGCGTGCGTTGGTGTACATGCACTTAAGCTGTGTTGCTGAATATGTTTTTGGCTCATTCTTACCAGTTTCAGTGCCCTCTCGAGTGACTGCCAGATCCCCTTCCACCTTTGAACCTAGTTTAAAGCTTTGTCAATGAGTCTTGCCAGCCCTCGGGCCAAAACCCTTTTGCCCCTTTTTGATAAATAGACAACTTCCTGAGCACCCCTGGCCCAAAAGTCTCATGAGTCCAAGACGGCCCCTCTCAGCGCGCGCGGTTCGTCACCGATCCTAGCCTCTGGCGATGGTTATGCGACTTGCCCTTTCACAGTAAATTTCCAAAGACTATTTTTCTTCTGCTTTAGAAAGTAAAGAAGTCCAAAGGTTCTCTATGAAGCAGAGCTTTGTCTAATTCAGTCTTTGCAATCCATGGTCTATACTCTGTTGTCTTGGTTTTAATTAGTTAGTGTTTATTCTCTTCCCTACTAGCTGATACAGTGCTGTGTTTTGGGTTGAGCATGAGAATAACATTGGTAGCACACTGTTTCAGTTGTTGCTGAGTAGTACTTACTCTAAGTCAAATGTTTTCGGTGTCCCATCGTCTGCCAGTGAGGAGGTGCACAAGAAACTGGGACAGAGCATGTATAAGATGTCAGACCCAAACTGGCCAAAGGGATATTCCATGCCATAGAAGGTCATACACAGTATAGAATCTTGGAAAAGTGTGCCAGGGGAAGCTGCTTACAGGTCGGGGCTGAGCTGGGCATTGGTCAACAGCTGCTGAGCAATTTCTTTGTGGATCACTTGTGGGTTTTTTGGGTTTTATTCTCCTCTTTTTGCTGTCTCCCTTTTCATTACAACAGGTTAGGTAACAGGTTTGGCTAGGTTAGGTAATAGGTGATAAGTTGGACTCGATGATCTCTAAGGTCTTTTCCAACCTTACTGATTCTGTGATTCTGTAATTATCATTATTATTATTATATTTTACTTTTGTTCAATTATTAAACTGTTCTTCTCTCAACCCATAGATTTAACCTTTTTCTAAATCTTTTCCTCTACTGGGATTAAACCAGGACATCTGTTTACAGTGAACATCTGAGTACATGCTTTACCTCATGTCCTGTCATGGCTCTGTACAAAACCAGCCCTTTACAGCGCACCAATTTCATCTCTAATACAGGTACCATGTACAACAGTTCAGAGTTCTTTTGATTCAGACCGAATTTCTTTGGTAATTATGGAAAGTTAAACTAAAATGCTTACAGGTGGAGTGGATAAAGTACAAAAGACACAAGTTATAATATATGACTTGTCTCATTGGATTTAAAAAAATCTCAACAAGCCACAAACACTTGAAACAGGTAGGCTAAAACACCCTTGGTCTCTACATCCTCTGAGATTTTCAAAGCTTAACTGGACAAGGTTCTGAGCAATCCAATCATTGATGGACCTGTTTAAACCTGGTTTTATACCGGAGGACCTTCACAGGACATTTCTCTTCTAAATAATTCCATGATTTAATGAGTTAACAACTGTGAGTTGTTACAAGTCTCGCATGAAATCCTGAGTGCTACATTTAACATTTAGAAGGTTTTGATGCACCTAGGTGGACTAAGGAGGAAGCATGTATCATGCCAAGAGAACATTTTCTCATGAACATTCACTAGTTTTTGACTTTCGCCCTCATTATGGGACAAAAGAGCTGCAAGATCTGCTTTCAAAGTCTGTGGTTGACCCTATATGTACTTAAATATGGTATTTAATTTCTCCATAAATCAGGACAAAATGTCACTGGAGGGATGGAAAAAACTATGGATGAATCTGTGATTATAAAACATTCTGCACAATTAAGGAAATATTTTGATGCAAAATAAAGTGAAAAGTTAATCTGCCAAGCTCTGTTCCACCCCTTAAAAATAGAGAGGAGAATTTTTTGTCTATAAGTGGAAAGTATTACCCTTTTGCTTTGGTATGTGTATATTCAATTCTAGATAGATAAATAGATTACAGTTAGGGATATACTGACATTTTCCAGAGTCAATCTGCATATAACTTGGATAGATTTGGCAGATTGCTCCATGTTTTTTTCCTATATATAAAAGCCCTGATAATGATAAAAGCATACAAAATGCAAAGTATTTGTTGTTTCTAACTGGAGATCTTAATGCTTTCAGTCCTGTTTTACTGCAGTAACATTAGCAGAAAATTAGATTCATCTAAGATCTTGACCAGTAGTAGGTCATTCCCCTGATTTTATGTTATTTAAGCACTCTCCATGAAGAAGAATTTGAACACATTAACTGGAAAATTAATGATATTTTTGAATTTCAAATATCGATATATGCCAGAACACTGTAATGCAAACCTAATAGAAAAAATGTTTATTGCTTCTGGAAATGGGCCATGGTGGGATACACTGCTACTTTACAGTTAAAGATAAGCAACCATATTTTAGTTAATAATCCTGGGAGCCAGCCAGTCAGCCTAATCCATTTTTATTCATAAACTTTATTCTCAGTAAACCATATATGTTATCTCAGCACTGTTGAGGGGGTTTGGTTGTATATACAGCAAAAATGATTCAGTCTTTGGAGCTCAGACTTCTAAATTCTAAGAATATATATAATATTTTGGGGCTCTGCCCAAAAGGGAAGATATCTTTGTGTTAAAATCAGCTCAAGGAATTGCAGTATAATTCTTAACTTTAACTATTGAGATAAACTGCAAAGTGAAAAATTTCAACACCTTAAGAAGTCATAAAAGAATTCTGATTGCTACTACAAGCAATGATTCTACAAGAAATGCTTTTATGCTGCTCTGTCTTTGCTGAAAAGGCTTCTAGCATGTGCCAACTGGATTTATAGTGTTTAAATATGCCAGGATTGCAAGAAGCTGACAGTCCTGCCTCTGGTATTGGAATCACCCTGAACATATTAGTGCAGTAGTCCTCCTGTTCTAATTGCTCAGACATCATAATGTCTGCATTTTGATACATGCATTTTTGATACATTTTAATGTGTCTGTTTTAAATGCTGGAGAGCCAGTACATTCCAAATGTCCACAGGAGGGAAGGGCATGCTACATGTTAAATTCCTAAATACAGTGAATCCCCTGTGCATTGCGACCTCTGCATTACGACCCCACCCATTTGTGAAGAGAATTTATCTCAGTTTTGATTCAAGGATTTACGAGTTTATCTGGCTGACACATGCTCAGTACCTCTGCTCCGCCAAGGGACAGTGCCAGAGCTCCCTGTGGGGCGGCACCGGGCTGGCCCCACAAGGAGGGCCAGGAATCACACTGTCCCCTGTTACTCTAAGAGCAGCTGTGGAACTGCCCCCCCACCCCGGGGTGCATGTTACTGTTTCCATGGCTACAGGCAGGGAAGGGAAGTGCCCCAGGAAAGTGGGGCTGGCCACAGCAGCCAGCAGGACATGCTTGCTCTGCTGCCGCAGCTGAACCCCCCTGTGTCATGTGGTGCTGCCAGGCCAGCATGCGGCATTCGGGGCCAGTGGTGCGCAGGGCCAGCGGTGCGTGGGGTCGGTGGCGCGCGGCACGGGACCAGCGCGCGTCACAGGACTGGCGCGTGGCGGGCATAACACCGGGGCTGGGGAGGGGGCAGGAGCAGCGGCACGGGGTTTGGGCTGTGGGCACGTGGTCATGGCAGCCCGGAGAGGCCCGCAGATTCTCGGGGTGGGGGGGGTTTCTCTCGAGTCAGAGGGGGCTCAGAAATGNAGTCAGAGGGGTCTCAGAAATGGTTCCCTTTGCTCCTCTGTGCTCAGAGAGCCCAAGGGGAGAAACAGAAAAGTGTTCCCAGTGCTCCGGAGTGCCAGGGGGTGGAGCAAAGGGCATGGCCTGCACGCATATTAACGACCTGCAGTTCTTTGCGAATTTAGCTTTTCGCAAGGCCTGTGGCCTGACCTATTCCTCACAAATGACGGGGTATAACTGTATAAATAATCTAACTGTTGGGCCAGAGGCAAAGAAAGCAGGGAAGTTTCCCAAAGATACAGGGAAAGCCTAGATTACAAAGGATAATATTTTTGGATTTGCGAAGGGAATAGTTTTATTGGTAGTAGTAGGCAGCTAGACTTCAAAGGAAGATATGAAAGGCAGAAGGAAAATTCTGATGACCTTGATTAGAGCCCAAAAGTTAGATTTAATAGCAATTGTAATTTGACTGGGTTTGGCCTGTTTCTTCAATTTATTCTACATAATGAAAAGAAAATAATGTTTCAAAAAGCTATATGGAGTAATTTCGTGTTTGTCTTAAGGTGTGAACATAAGTGTTCTGGCAAACTGTACTAACACAACTTAAAAAGTTGCCAGCCCAAGTTGCCTATCTTGTCTCTCTGCGTGATGCTTCTCATCCTTCCAGGCCCAAAGGTCAGAACCATGTGACATGTGCCTATGTGCTTGTTGGTCCGATTTACAATACCCTACATCTCAAGCTAACAATGGAAAAGAATGCGCCTACTGATTTGGAAATAGAAATCTGTCAACAAATCAGGATCTTCTGGCATACATGGCTGGAGAAGCAGCACTCTTTGCAGTGCATAGATCAAAGAGGAAGAAGACTGATGATACTAGGGCTGCTTGTACTACAAACTGGTTCATTGGCCACAACAACTTTTTGATGGGCTGCTTGCTCTTTCCTCTAAGGATCTTGCACAGGCCAGTGTCAGAGACAGGATACTGGATAAGAAGGAACCAGAGCAGTGAAACTAGATCAAACCTAGCTGCTATGGCTGTACTCAAACATACTCTGAACAGAACAGTCAGATGAGATTGGGATGCCTGTCTGCTCTCCAGTGGTGCAGCCTCACCTTGAATATTGTGGCAGTTTTGGTCACTGCAATGTAAGAAAGTTATTAAGCTATTAGAGATTGCCCAAAGTAGGGCAGGAAAGATGGTGAAGGGCCTTGAGGGGAAGCCATATGAGGTCACTTGGTCTGTTCAGCATGGAGAAGAGCAGACTGAGAGGAGACCTCATTGCAGTTGCAACTTCCTCATGAGGAGAAGAGAAAAAGCAGACACTGATCTCGTCTCTGTGGTGACCAGTGACAGAACCTGAAGGAATTACCTGGTGTTGTGTCAGGGGAGGTTTAGGTTGGACATCAGAAAAAGATTCTTCATCCAGAGAGTGTTCAGGTGCTGGAACAGGCTCCCCAGGGAAGTTGTCAGCACATCAAGCCTGACTGAGTTCAGAAAGCATTTGGAAAATGCTCTCAGGCACATGGTGTGCCTCCTGGGGATTGTTCTGTGCAGGGCCAGGAGCTGGAGTCAATGATCCTTGTGGATCCCTTCCAGCTTGGCATATTCTGTTATTCTGTGAAGATCTTACTAGTTAAGCTTAATAATAGCATCTGTTTAAACTGATAATACCCCCATGCAGCTGTTACTTAAAGTCAGCTTAAAGCTTCTTGGTGGTTTACCTGAGGAATCAGCAATGTAAAACTATTCCCCAGTTACTCTTAATTATTTGTCTAATACACACCTTTTTGTGCACTTCAGTCAACTTCCAGCTCACGCTTTGAGGAACTGTCAAACTGTTGAGACCGAATCTAGCTCACTTTGAGGTCAATCATTCCAGTGGTTAAAAAAAAAAGAAGTGCTTTTTTTTCAGATGAGCACGTATTTGGCTCCCTCTGCCTTGTTTGCCTCCTTAGTGCCGTAATTTTTTTTCAGTATGAAAATACATGTCTCTTTATCTGCCTTTTTCCTGTGATCTTTTACACGGTCCTTTTCACTGCATTACGCAGATTTGAACCATCCCTTGAGTAACTTAGTGTAATAGTAAAATCTTAACATATAGCAAACACTTGCTAGTAACTGTTTGTCAGAAATATTAGAACGAAATGGACATTTTTCAAAGATGTGGAAACATATTTTATGAAGTGCATTTAAGTGACAACAGGCAAAACATTGTGTATGTTTTGATGTATTTTCTAGCCTGTTAAAGTTTCTGCTTCTTGAATATCATGGACCACAGAACAGTGCTAACTTTTTTGGAGATGGTTTGCACTAAAGTTGTTTGTTCTTAAGAAAGCTCAGGCAACAGTCTAAAAATGGTTGTCCTGAGCAGTCTATTGTGTCTGGCAAAGAAGGAATCATACTCCAATGTAATATTCCATTGTATATAAGGGTCATCACAGCTACAAGGAATCTGGGGATACTGGAGAATGGCTCCCATACTATTCAGCAATTTCCTACTCCTTACAGAGGAGCTAGCTGCTGTCTACCTCTTCTATTAAATTAACTTCTGTTAAAGTAAACTTTTATACATACACAAAGTTTATGACATGAAGGGCAGCACAGCGCTATAAGGACATAACTACCTCAGGAGACACGCAAATGACAGTGACAAATTTGTGTCAGCTGTCACTGTGCTGAATCCAGTCAGGGTTAACTCCCTACCCTAATTTTCAAGACAGTTTGGACATCCAGCAGTAGCAAATGCTGAATGTGCCATTCTGGCCAGCACTGCTGGCCTTGCTGTTTCCTTCTCAGTCTCACTAGCTCCACATCTTGATGAAAACAGATTGTTTACTATTTCCACATATTGGATTCACTCTTTCAATATATATTTTGAAAGAATATATTTCAATATATTCATTCAATAATATTCACTTTATTTAAGTGAAAACAAACTTTCTCAACATGATGTGAAAACAAGATAACTATTATTTTGATGGAACATTTTTTTTCTGCCCAATTTAACTCCAGGCAAAACTGCATTGAAAAAAAATTTGTGCAGATGTGTCTGACACAATCCTGAGGTTATACACTCTAATGTGAAGGTCTCATGAAATATATGAGAGGTCAGTTTTATCAGAGGCCCTGAGGGTATAATTGGAGTTCCTCATCTGGTACCTCAGGCCATCTGGTGTGGCATCCAATAACCTCAGGAGAGCAATGAACAGCTCAGAATGTGATTTAGGGCTGAGGTTTCACTACCTATTCTGGCTCCTGTATGAAATGAAAAGCCAATTAGAGTCTCTAAATTCAGAAGAGAAATAAGCAATTCAAACCCCTGGCTATTAAGAGCTGGCATCCTGTACTGTCTGTGGAACAAGGCAGAGGCAATATTTAGACCACCAGCAGGAGGTGCTTAAGATAAGTTAACTGTTGTGACTGTTGCTTTCACAGGTTCACAGGTTATTCCGAGTTGGAAGGGACCCACAAGGATCATCTAGTCCAACTCCCAAGCAAACGCCCACCCAGGGATTGAACACACAACCGTGGAACCATGGACACCATGCTCCACCAATCCAAGTCTCCCCTCGTCTAGGCTATGTCACTGAGTTCCTCATCCAGTTGTTTCTTAAATGCCTCCAGGGATGGCGACTCCACCACCTCCCTGGGCAGACCATTCCACTGAAAGATCACTCCCTCTGTGAAAAACCTCTTCCTAACATCCAGTCTAAACCTCCCCTGGTGCAGCTTAAGGCCATGTCCTCTTGTTCTGGTGCTGGCAGCCTGAGAGAAGAGGTTTACACCCACCCAACTGCAACCTCTTTTCTGGCAGTTGTAAACAGCAATCAGGTCACCTCTGAGCCTTCTCTTCTCCAGACTGAACAACCCCAGCTCCTGCAGTCACTCCCCATAGGGCTTATTCTCTAATCCCTTCACCATCCTTGTCGCCCTTCTCTGGACCCTCTCGAATAGTTCAACATCCTTCTTAAACTGAGGAGACCAGAACTGAACAAAGTACTCCAGATGTAGTCTGATCAGTGCTGAGTACAGGGCAAGAATATCTTCCCTAGTCCTACTGGCCACACTGTTCCTGATACAGGCCAGGATGCCATTGGCCCTCTTAGCCACCTGGACACACTGCTGGCTCATATTAAAAAGCCATCTGTGCATCACATTATGTGGTGAAACGGGAGAAATGTCCTGCTGCTTTCAGTTCAGTTTCCATCACTACAAAAGTGCTGATAGGAGTAAGACTGAGAAAGAGTGATGGAGAGAGAAATTAGAAAGGAGAGTGTGAGATCCATGGACATTTTGCCACCAATTGTAATGGGATTATGATTTAGGCCAGTCTGTGGGAGATGTAATGGGTCAAATGAAGACAGCTAAATAGTTTAAGTGAGCTGTGTGCAGACTCCTTTTTCAGTACCCGGCATGTTAAGTAAGCATAGCAAATCACATCCAATGTCCATTATTCAAATAATATCATTATCCTCCAAAGAGCACATCTCTCCTGGAAGGGCTAAATGACAGGCTGCCACCCAAAGCACTCCGTAGTTTATGGCAGAGGAGATTATCATTAGACTGAAGTACAGGAACTCTTACAATTCACTTGAAAATTGGTATTCATACATATGTAAATGCATTTAGACAGTACAAAAATCAGACTGTACATTTCCAATTTTACCACATGACACTAGATTTCCTTTTCCTTCGTTGGTATTTGCGAGTTGTGTAAGCTTGGAGTTCAGGATCTTCAGTTTATCATTGCACAATTCTCACTATGTTTATTCTTGATCCCACTTGCAATTGGCCTGAAATGTTACCTTGACTGATAAATTTGTTCGCATGGGCCAACACAGTTTGATGCAGCACTGATCTGGATCTTGAAACAATATAGCTAAATGTGGTGTCTCAACGCAGATCCTCTTGGGAGGACTGTTTACTGAACCCATCACCTGTCACACTGATGCATTGTATCTCCTGGATTGCATAGGTCAGACAGTGAGAAGAAATTTCTGTGCAGTAACGAGGATGAACTTTTCAATTTAGAGTTTTACAAATTTTGGCTAATATGGTGTCCTGATGTGAATTAAGATGGACTATGAATTGAATTTAGAAATGCTTGAATAATATATAGAGGGAAATAAGAACTCCACTGGGAGAAATGGAAAAAATATAACAAATATATATATATATGTTTGAAGAACAACAATAACAATATCAACAACAATGGAACAATGACAACTGAAGACAGCTGCGAAAAAAACAAACATGAGGAGGGACTAAGTTTGAGGGAGACCAGGGTACCCCTGGGATTCCAGGGGCAGGGGAATAGGCTTCAGGGTAGGCAAACCGGTGGAGTAACAACCAGTGATCCTTTCTTGAAATGTCCAAGGGGCTGCGGGGAGATCCAGCGGTCAGCAGGNGTGGAGTAACAACCAGTGATCCTTTCTTGAAATGTCCAAGGGGCTGCAGGGAGATCCAGCGGTCAGCAGGCGTAAGGCTGTACTGAGATGAGGAGTCAAAGGTCCACGTAGTCCTGGGCAAAATGATGGCGGTAGAGATCAGAAGTGAAAACGAGGCTTCCTCAGTCCAGAAGATCCACAAACCACCCCTTTGTGAGGCCCAGCATCTGTATATATAGGGCTTTGGGCGCCTCCCATGTCATATGCCTTGTAGGCATGACTTCATATGCCATTGGCCACCAATCAGACCACCCTGGCCCTCGGACCCCTCCCCTAGTCACATGCCTTGCCAGGAAGGGAAGATAAGACAAAGGATGCTCCATGGTTTGCCAGGTAAAAAGGAGAAAGCCCCTCCCCTGGCCACATGCCTGGCAGGGCAGGGAAGGGGAGATAAGAGAGGAAACCTATTGTCTGTTCCAGTAAAAAGGAGAAAAGTTTTACAGTGGAACAAAAGGTCTCTCCCCATGATATATGGAAATTAGCCCCCCCCATCGCACTGCCCCCCTCAGCCCTGATGCGCTCTGGCAGTGTGTTGGCTCTGCCTCACTCTCCACAGCGCAAAGGGAAGGGAGGCTCCCAGTGCCCATGGGCATGCCTTGCTGGGAAAAAACCCCACTTCCCTTCGCTGCTTGGCCGTGCACACCAGCGCTGGGACCCACCTGCCCCGCTTGCATCCCTGACTTCTGTCCCGCTGGAGCGGTGCTTGCCACCCTCCTGGGACTGGGATCAGTGCCTGGCATCCTCCCAGGGCTGGGAGCAGCAACTGACCCCCACTAGTTCCCCGGTTGTGCTTACAGTGGTTCCCAGGTTTTGACACAATTTTTTTTTATGCAAAGCGTGGTGTGAGCTGTGTTTAAACATGTGGTGGGGAGGGGATGGTGGTGACGTCCCAGTTGCTGCTGCACCTCATCACCATGGTAACGATGCTACCAAGTGCGCACTGGCCGAGCAGGCACTTGTGGGGTTCCAGAGACGCACGGGTCCCCCCACTTCCTCCCTAGGGGTGTTAACACAGATAGCACAAGTGTTTCAGTTCATGACATAGCTTTCTGCATGCACTGGGAGCGTTCCCTGGCCATGCCTCTTTGTGCAGCACAGAGCTTGTCCCCCAGCACCAGCAGTGGAACCCAGTGGGATGGCCATAGGAGCATTGGTGCTCATGTGGTCCCAGAGGTTCTTGGCTCTCCCCCATCCCCAAACTACACATACACATACAACCGCTGATCACAGATCTCCTGTCTCCACCTGCAAGGAGGGAGTTCTGCCCTATGTTATCACTGGGAGATCACTACTGGGAGATCACTGCTGGGAGCTCAGCTTGACAGAGGAGCTGGAATGTCTCCCTACTTGCAAGCAAAACCAGGTGCTGCTCCTGTCCCTGGCACAGTGGCAGATGCGGCTCCCAGCCCTGGCAGTAGTGGCAGGTGCTACTCCTGGCCCTGGGAGGGTGGCAGGCACTGCTCCTGGCTCCAGCACCGTGGCAGGTGCCACTCTCACCCCTGGCAGACACAGTGGGGTGGCTGGGTCACCCCCCACAAGCCAGGGACAGCTGGGCAGTCCCAGCACCAGCACACATGGCTAAGCAGCAAAGGAAAGTGTGTTTTTTTCCTTGTATGGTGCACCTGTGGGCGCTAAGAGCCTCCCATTCCTTTGTGCTGTGACAAATGGGGTGGAGCCGACACACTGCTGGAGTGAACCAGGGCTGAGGGGAGAGGAGTGGGTGTGTGACGGTGGGGCTAATTTGCATATTAATGACTGTCTATGTTTACATAATAGTGACTGTCAGTGCATACACAGTCGTGAATGCACTGTGAAACATAGGGCTGTCTTTGCTGAGAGAAAACTCGATGAGGAAGGGAACCCACGAGAAGAGAACCGCAAAATACTGAGGTTTACTGTATATAATATGCTCTCAAGTTTCCAGGGAATGCAGAAAAATCGAGGAAAAATAAGCATTGTTAAGACAACCTTATTAGAGCACAAGGGTCTCAGTTGTATGAATAAGCATTAGTTATGCATAACATAGTGGCCATGACCCTAACTTACTCTAATTAGTTAGACTTTTATGTTTGAGCTTATCACTCCAGTTTTAACATAAATGGACAGGAGAGAATTTCAGAGAATGATTGTTTTTTTCTTAAAATCAATTTCTAATATAATGCAAATGAATTGCCCTCTGGAGTTGTCTGTTTCTCTGCCTTGATTTTAAAGAGAACCTGGGATACGGATCTTATCAGGAAATGTCTGACTTCAAATTCCCTTAATTAGGTGACACAAGATCATAGATTTTCAGAAGGTCTCTGACACTGGAAGGTTTTTTTTAGGAGCACTGTCCAACCTGGAGGCATCATCTCTCACAACTAATTGTTTCTGAAAATAATAGGGAAAATAATGGGATTTTATGTGTAAGAAATAAAAATAAAAAGGAATAAAACAACAAAAATTAATGTGTTTGCCAAAGAAGTCAAACATTCCATATTCTGTATTTATTCTGCATAAACAGATTTCATAGTTCCATAATTGAAAGACTATTCCTTACTTCTCTTTAGACAATTAGAAGATCATCCAGCTGTGTAGTGAGAAAAAGAGATTTGTGCAATCAGACAACTCCTACAGGCAATGGCCTGGAAAGCTTTCTACCTTCTCTACCATAGTGGCACTCCACAGTCTTCAACATGGCCAGTATTCAGTCCTACACAACTTCTGCATGGTTCTTTTTGTCTTTTCCTCACTTAACATCTGTTTAAATCTAGGAAACAGAGACTTCTGTTGGCCACAAAGCCTATGCTTACACTTTGCCTTTATAGAGGTCCTCCTCCCATTGCTTTGTTAACTTTTCTTTTCTTCATTCTAGGCAGTCCAGGGAGCTTGTACGAACCCTGTATGCAGAATAAGATACACCTGGTTGATAAGTAATATTTTAATACAGTAATCTCTCAAATTTTACAGGGATTTGGGACTCAGAAAGTCCCATGATAGCTGAAATCCATGAAGAGAAGTGGATCATACATATGCAAATGTGCCATGCCTATCACCCTGCCCCCTCCACCCCAGAGCGCCAGGGGGCGTTCCTGGCCCCTCCCAATGCCATTTGATGGGACAGGGGAGTGAAATGGGTCTTCTATGCCCCTCTCCGCCACCACAGAGTCCTGGGGAGTCCAAAGTGTTTGCTGCGGCCATGCCGCCACCATGGGGACTCCCCAGCTTTCACAGCAGATACAGCACTGCCAGGGCAGGGGGCCCAGGACTACTGTGGATGGATGTGGACACGGCGCTGCTGGTGGAGGGGGTCCTGGCATGGTCCTGGGGTGAGCAGCTGTAATAAACCATTGACATTGTGTTATAAACCTTCCCTGCCATGTAACCTTTCCAGCACTCTAAAGGGAGCAAACTCTGGGTGATCCCAGAATGAGTGAGAAGAGCCTGTCCTGCCTCCCGGTGTGTCATGTGCAGCCATCCCGTGCTCACATGACATGGAAAAACACTGCAAAGAATAGAGGGAAGTCTGTGGTGTCTTCACAGGAAAGAAACCCGCAGTTTCGAGGCTGAAAAATTTGAGCTGCAAAGAGCTGAGGGATTACTGTAATATAGTTTGAAATGGCAACATCAGACTCACACTAGGTCCGTGAAAACAACTGAAATACCAAAAGCATCACTATGACAATCATAACATGATGCTTTTGGAAAAGAGGAGTTTGTCTTGCTAGTGCAAAAGGGGAAAGAAAGGAGTACCAAAACATACACTCTCAGTGTTGACCTTGGATCTTGTCAGCAACAGGGAATGGGAAACATTCTTACCCTGGTTCTTTGAGGAAGTTTTGTCTTTTTCAGTATGTACTTAGCCCTCTGATGACCCTAAAAAGAAATGCAGGTGATAATAGGACACTCTGTTTCTGTTAGAAACTGAGGATTTAAACAAAAGTTTCTTTAACATTTCTTATCCCTCTTTGCTCTTGATATCCATTGTGTGCGTATTTATTAGGTAACCTTTAAAATCCGTTTTCCTCTCCCAACAATTACACATATAATAAAAACAGTAGTCACAGTGGGTGGAGATTCAATTTCCTTTCCTTTTAAGAGAAAAGGCAGCTTGGTATAAAAACAAATGAAGTTAATTAGTTGAATATAATTGCAAATTCCTTGAAGTTAAAATGTGCTATACCAGCAGAAAATGCTATTTGCCATATGGTGTTGGAACAATCTGGAATGATGTCTTTTGCTTTACTGTTTTCTGCAGACTGAACATGGATTTGTATTATTTGTGACTTCCCAAGTACTTGAATTATGCCAGCCAGCTCACTGAGTGCCCCAAAGCAGCAGAGAATTGTGCTTTTCAGATCATATGCACTAGAAATGAACAAATAAAAAAATCTTGATTTTGCAAAGCTTTTAATGAAAGCCCAAAGTTTCACTTTTCAGTGGTTTGGGAAACTTTCAGAAACTTTTTTCTTCTAATAGTCAAGGTCCCCTAACTCACTACTGAACAGTGTTATTAAGAGCAATAGAAGAATCTTTGAGGAAGTTGTCAAATACTAGTAGGAAATGGTTGTATATTTTACATGGAAATGATTTAGAATATAAAATATATAAAAAAGAGGAAAACATAGTTAAATTTTTATTCAGCATGGTTTTCAGATTAAAATATTTTAAATGGGAACTTGCTATTCAACTACACACATTTATTTATCTAAACTCTGACTAAAAATTTCAATCTTGCCAGCTTTGATATGAGGTTCTTACCAGCAGACTTTGATACCAGTCCTTACCAGTGGTTTGCCACTCTTCATTTCTAATGTACACATCGATACTCACCCTACAGCCTCCAAAAAAGACCCTAAAACTTACTCTCTAAGAAACAGACATTTTGGTCACACAAATTTATACATCTGAGAAATTGCTTTCTGATCTCCTAAACTTACTTTATTATTGTGAGAGATATAAATCGGAACTCACACAAGTGCTTAGACACTCTGACTTAGAAGTGAAAGTTCATTTTCAAGCTGTATATGTATTTTCAGATCTTACAACAACAACATTGCATTAATTACACTTGTAGCTCAATTTTTTTATCTTTTCTTCGGTTTTATGCCCATGATAATGCTACCAGGTTAATAAAGTTAGCAGCTTTAAGTGGAAATTTGACAGTGAATGTTTTCAAGCCTCATTGCTCAGATAGGATAATTATTGTGATGTGTATACTCTTTTCTTGAAAGAAAACACTGATATGACATGAAAAAGTAGGCCATTGTTTTAGTTGTTAAATCTGCCAGATGGGCAAGGTGGTTTTTTTCTTCAGTCTGTAAAATGAAGATGAATTGTATTTATTACATACATATACAGAGTGCTCTCAGAAGTCACGGGACGACGGATCTGGGCAGGTCCCACGAGTTATGCAGTCCATGAAGATACTGAATCCATAAATATTCAATTACCCCCCTCCCGTAGCCACACACCCTCCACTAATTATGTCTGGAGGGCAGTCCTGGGAGCCCTGGCTTGCACTGTAGCACCTCATTAAAGCAGGGGAAGTGTCTTTTGGTGCTTCCCAGCCACAGGCACGTTATGCGCATGTATATATGGTTGCACAACTCTCTGAAAATCCAACTGCAACTAATTGAATGCGGGATTATGTGAACCATGAATATGTGGGGTTTCTCTGTATACATATTATATATGTGAGGAAAGCCAACATTAGGAATCCTAAATTTCTCAAACCTCCCCCCCCCCTTCCAAACCCAGACATAGAGGATCTCAGGGAATTACTGCTAGTAGCTTAATAGAATCATAACATCACAGAATATTTTGGCCTGGAAGTGACTTTCAAGGGTCATCTAATCTATCTCTCTCCCTGCTGTAATCAGGGTCATCTTCACCTAGGTTAGGTGACTCAGAACCCCACCCAACCTGACCCTGAATGTTTCCAGGCATAAGGCATAGGCATCTACCACCTATCTGGGCAACTTCTTCCAGTGTTTCATCACACTCACTGTAATTTCTTCTTCATAGTCAGTCTAAATTGACCCTCTTTCAGTTTAAAGCCGTTACCCACTCACTGTCCTATCAAAACATACCCTTGTAAAAAGTCCCTTTACCATCCTTCTTGTAAGCTTCGTTTAAGTGTTGAAAGGCCAGAATAAGGTCTCCCTGGAGCCGCCCCTTCTCCAGATGAACAACCCCAACTCTCATAACAGAAGTGCTCCATCCATCTAGATGATCATATTTGTGATGCTCATCTGGATCTTCTCTAACAGGTTCATATCCTTCTTATGTTGAGGGCCCCCGTGACAGATGCAGTACTCAGAGTGGGGTCTTGTGAGATTAGAGTAAAGGCATAATCACTTCCCTTGACCTGAAGGCAATGCTGCTTGTGATGCAGCCTAGGACGTGTTAGGCCTTCTGGACCACAAGCAGACATTGTCAGTTCATGTCCAGCCTCTAATCCCTCAAAACTCCCAAATCCTTCTCATCAGGGCTGCTGTTGATTTGTTCATCTCCCAGCCTGTATTGATACCAAGGATTGCTCCAACCTAGATGCAGGATCCTGAAGCTGGAAACAGTCCTCAGTATCAATCAGTTTCAATGTTGTTGTGATTCAAACCAGGAAAAATTTACAACATATAGTACAATAAAACATATAATTTACACGTTAGGCCTGGCCATGGAGATTAGGTTATATGCTTCAAACATCTTTTTACTGAGGTTTTCAATGATGTTCACAAAATGCCATACAGCTATGCCTCTTAGTTCCACCATCTTCCCGTCCCAACTTCAAGAATTGAACTGTACATGAATAAAAATAGTTATGAACATTAAAGTAATTTAATATATTTTTCTCCTGTTTTCTTTTGTGGGTCTTATCAATGTCAGATTTCCTTTAAAGTAAGTAGGCAATATGACTAAAAAATAAGAAAAAATATGTTCCACTTCCTTTGTCATCCTGATTTCATTGAAGTAAAATTTTTACTTATATATAGAATGGTTCGTTCTGTCTTACTGAACAGATTATTCTGTATTATTCTTAGGAGCTTCTCTAAACTCTTAGGGAGTTGAGAAATTATTGGAAGGCAGAACCTGTCAGAGAGGCTTTCCTTACAGTATCGGGCTTTAATAATATTATCCTAATTTTCCATTAAGAATATCACATATTTCTCTCCAGCTGCCCCTTGAAGTTAGTGAGCTAAAGATTATCTTTCAGTTCTTACTAAAGCAGACTTTCTCTTTTAAAAATATTTGCATTTATTCCAAATAAGATGAAATTAAACCCCAGATATCCCTCAACGCTGCTCACAGGATAGAACTTTCCTGCTTGATTCATAGCTTACGTAACCTCTTGCTCCATTCCTTAGAGTGTAAACCACAATCTTTTTGTGTCTCTGCATCCATTTGATATGACACTGCAGAAAGGGATGTGCATTGTATCACAAAAATCTCAGTTTCTGGAAGCATTAGGTGGGGAGTGGGCCTAATACAATTAGTTCTGCTTCTCAACTTTGTTAATGAGGCAATGTGAAGCTAAAACGCATTTTCTAGGAACTAGTGTCTGAGGCGGTTCCTTGGGGATTTTTATCTATCTATCTATCTATCTATCTATCTATCTATCTATCTATCTATCTATCTATCTATCTATCTATCCATCCATCCATATTGCAAAGTGCAGATAATGCTCTTTGACTCTTTCCAGTCATGCTCTGCCCACAATTCAGCCACACTAGAGACCAACTTGCTGAAATATGTATTTTGATACCATCAGCCTGATTCTTTGTTGCTCTGCACACAAGTTGTCATTGCCTTGTCAGATGTTGTTCTGACCTGCATAAAATAGGTGTAATTTACTATAAAACAGAGTGGTTAGTTATAATTTCTAGTAAATTTTTTATGTAGATCCTAAACTGGATGTTAATGTATTACAAATGTATCTTAAGACTCTTACCATACTGTTAACTATTAACTGTTTTGAGGTGTATGCCATCTTGCTTTTTGTACTATTTCAACTAAGGCTATTTTTTTTTCTTTAAATTCACAGGTTGGATGAAGCTTTGAGCTCTAGTGAAGGATGTCACTGCCCATAGCAGAGAGGTAGAACCAGGTGATCTTTAACATCCTGTCCAACCTAAACCATTCTATGATTCTATGATTCTGTGTTGATGACACTCCAGTTTTATTTATATGAGAGAATTCTATATCAAACATTCTCATAAGAAGGAAAAAAATCTTTTTATGCTTCCTTGAGCAAATAAAACTCCTGTGGTCTGGAGCGCTGGGTCTGCTGAAAGACTCTGTCCAAGATCTGCAAATTCACCCATGCCACTTATTCTGATGGAATCTGTTTAGTTCCTATTACTATTATCTGACACTAAACAATTATAGAATTTGCCCTGCCCATAGAATACACATTAATTAATTCAATCACGATAGTGACTCTACGATAAATTTAGAGTTTCTTGGTGCCTCAATTCAAGTTGCTGAATTGTCACTGAACAAAGAGACAGTAAACTGCAAGAGCACTAAAGTAGTGCAAGGTGAAAGCAGGCAAAAGGAGAAGATGAGCATCAGTTTGCATCATGCAAAAGTTACCCACTTGTCTCAGCTCAATCCTGAATACAAAACAGAAGAGTTTACTTGATTATAGCTTTATGAACCAAAAAAAAAAAGACAGGAGAAAATTGTTCATCATCATTTACCAGATGGTGAATAGAGGAACAAAACATTAAGATCAGATTTTAAAAGCCATTTAGATGCCTAAGGAGGAAGATGAAATGTTATTTCTGAGGTTAAATTTAATCTCTATGTGCATCATGAAGTGTCTACATTCTTAGAAATATAGCTTTAAGAAATATACCCCAGGCCACTGAAAACATCTGTCAGTGTGTGTGGTAGGACCAGTTTGCACACAGGACCTATGACTCAAGAATATCTTTGAATATTCTTTGCGGTCTTGAAAAGTAAAATACCTATTCATTCTTCAGAAGTCTGGGAGTTGTTTTCATCTTCACTGCAGCATTACATAAAGGTCTGACTTGGCACTGTCTGTCAAGTGACCTTCTCTCTTGGGATTTTTTTCCATTATTAACATATAGGAAGGAGATGGGTTGCCACAGATAGGATATGATTAAAAAAAATCATTATTGTTTAGTAAATGTTTAAAGAAGTCTAATATTATTTCATTACCGTTCCTGTCCACCAGCAGTGGACAGATGAAATAATATAAAAAAGTTCATGAGTTGAAATAAATACAGGGATATCCCTTGCCAATTACCATCAAAGTAAAACAGACTAAACTTAAGGAAAAATAATTTAATTTATTACAAAATGAAGTAGACTTGAGTAATGAGAAACAAAGACAAAAATTAAAACATCATCTCCCACACCACACCTTATATTTCCAATTTACCTTCTCCCAGTTCCTCTATGTCATAGAGCTGCCACAGAAGCTCTTCTCTATCAGGCCAGTCACTGAATTATTTTGTATTGAGAGTGTTTATTTCCTAACAGAAAAACAGCCAGTTCCATTTGGAAGCTCATGGAATGTCCAAGACCTCTAGACAGAGCAAACTGTTAAAAGGCATCATTTATGACAGTTCTGCCCTGCTCTGTAGTAGCAGCTACAGGCCAGGTAAGACTTATCCCAACACCCAAGGTTACACAAATTGTAGTCCTGCTGCAGTGTCAAATAAAGTGACACTCTGAAAGATCTTATTTTCATACATTTAAAATTTTGAGTTCTTTCCAGCCCTAAGTTCTTGACTTATTCTTCTCTCTCAGATGAATAAGGGTTCTTCTTCTTTATCGAAGTAGGGAGGGTTCTGGGATGCCACTAGTACAGAAGGGGCAAAATAGATCTTATGTTACGGTTGGTAAATTCCTAAATTAAAGATTGGATGTAACATGCAAAGTCTTTTGTTAAGTCAGGATCTCAAAGTCCTCTAAGTCAATCTAACAGTGCCCTGAGATTTGATGATACTGTTTGGTTACTTTTTACTTTTTATTCACTTTTGATTAATGTATCTTCATTTAAAAATTAACAACAAACCTGTTTTCCACCCTTCAAATGATATGTTCCATAGGTACAGAGAGTCTTAAATAGTGTCCCAACAAATTTAAACACTTTCATCCTGTGTTTAGTGTCAGAAACTGTCATTTACTTACAGGTATTTCAGTTGATATCTCATGGAAGTAAAGCAATACATTAGACTGTATTTTTGAAGCTATCTCAGAAAGTTGACTAAATACATGATGAAGTAAATCCAGTTCCTGGATCAGAATCAGGCAGTGCCGCCTTCCTGAGAGACAGCAGAAGAGGGCAGACTTAAATTGCTCAAGAAAGAGACTACTCCAAGGTTAAGTTCTTCCAGCAGCTGGCAATTCTTACTTTGAGTCTAGTGCTTGTTAAATGATGAGCTTTTGACTCGATATTCAATGAAAGGTTCTCCTCTGAAAGCTTTTAAAATTGCACTGACACACACTGACCTCCCTATTGTACTTTTCACTTAGGATCACAGCACAAAATTCTTTATATATCTTCTAACATTCAAAAAGATAGGCTCAGAGGCAAGTCTGAGAGTCTTATCACACTTTTTTTGCTCAGGTTACCAAAGGTATAAAATCTGACATAGTAATTACAATCTGGCTTAAAATATTACCCTCTCTCCCCCTTTTATTTCGTTGTTGTTTCCCCTCTCCTCTAGTATCACTTAATACATCACGGTGAAAATATTTGTATGCTTGTGAAAAGCAAAACAAAGGGATTTATATGTTAGAAACTGAAGAAACTACCATCCAAGGTTAAGACTATTCTGTGACTGTACATGGCGGGAGTCTACCATCAGTTCTGCTGGGTTTGAATTAAGCTGTTGACATATCAATGAGGGAAGGGAGTGGAAGTGAGTGAGGTTAGCCCAAACACTCTGTGTACAGAAAATGTCTTTGATTTAACTTGGNGTCTTTGATTTAACTTGGTCTTTTCAAGTTTCTAATTTCACAGGCATCAAATCACAGATTTGGTTGGTAACTTCCGAATTTTGCTTGATCATATTGACTTTTGATTTATAAAACTCAGTTTCATTTGTGTCCCAGAGAATAAGAATGGAAGCATGAAAGTTAAATGAATTTATGAAAATATCAATTTGTGGTTTAAATAAGCAACAGAATAACAAGTTCTGCTTAAATTATAATAAGCTTTAAATCAAGATAAGATGAGCTACTTTGCCAGACATGCCGTGTACCAAGAGGTACTTTTTCCAAGTTCAGTAATAGAAAGACCAAACATCCAGTAGGCTTAATGAACTTAGTGACACGTAGACACATGAATCTATAAATACAGAGGAAGTGGCAGTAATCTTCAATTTAAGGCCTTAAAGTTCAAGTCGAGACACTGAGGTAAAGCACATACAGAGAGTGGCAATGGTGAAAGTTGAAGATATTCTCATTTCCACGGTTATTTAAGAAAAAGGCAAGTTGAACTATATCCTGCCTCTCAAGAGATGCAAAGCAGTGTCTTGGTTATGCATTACTGCCAGGAGTCTAAAATAAAAAATTACATGTCCTTGAGTCACTTGAAAACACAATACCAGCTTTATATCTGATGGAAGTTGCTGGAATAATAATGGGCATAATGAATTTGGCTTACACTCTTTTGAAGGAAAGATAATGCAGATATCAAACATCAGGAGTGGAAGGATTTAGGAAAACTTGTTTTCCAAAGGCAAACATNTTTTCCAAAGATGAAAGCACTAGGAATATCACTTAACAGTGTTGCAAACACTGGGCTGTAGGAGACAGCCATGCCTCTGTGCTTCTCAAGGCTTTTATTGGTTTTTTTGCCCCCTCCGCCTGCTGCCAAGGCCTTCTGATAAGTCTGTAATCTTATCTTCTTCCCATGCTAGGGAGTGGATCCCTGTGGAATGTGGGAGGAGAAAA
>WEKX01022127.1:16847-44014 GCA_013390025.1 Pitta sordida | reverse complement strand
TGTGATTCTGTGATATTCTGTGATAAAGGAGGCTGAAATTGAATACAGATTTCAAAATTCACTTTCTGAATTACAACTTCATAGCCACATTTCAAATTTGATGACTATTTTAAGGACTAATAAACACATTATTCACAGTTATATGGCCTTAGATAATTCTGCTCACTTTTTGAATTATCTTGGAACTAAAGAGAAAACTACAATATTTTCACCTCTCCTTCATTTGAACAAGGATCAATTTTCATGTGGATAACAGAGAAAAAGTTACTTCAGAAACTCCTCAAAGGATATTCTTTTTGTTGAATTTATAAATTCTTATTCTATGATGCATCAGAATGGTTCACTATTTTTAGTTTTACGTCCTGGTGTCATTTCCAGGCAGAATACACACTTTTTTTCAACAACCTGTATAAACAATTTTTACTGTTCATCTTTTCTCTTAAATCAGAATATAAAAAACTGCAAGTCTTGAAAATAAGTTCTTCTTACATAGCATCTGTTATCTCACCAAAAAAACAACCCTCCAAAACAAAGCTTAGATGAATTTTATAGAACAAGCTGTGATAATTTACCCAATGTGTAATGGACAGATATAATACATATATTTTTCCATAATTCTGATTTGGATTGGGATTCTTAACAGATAAATCATAAAAATCAACAGAAGTTTTTACTCAAACACAAACTTAATATCTGACTGCCTACTTTCAAGAAAACATAAGGAATTCTAAAGAAAGAACTCAGCCAAAATCTACCAATTTACCAGAAGCAAACATCACACACAAGAACCATAATATTACACACTACTTATTTTTGCTGAGGTTGAACAGAAACATCTTTAAAGCTATTTGACAGCATGATGCTACTCAAGTAGGTGTCATTTAAATATTTATAGCATGACTGCTTTATAAAATTTCAGTCACTTCTGGGGGAATTAAACTTGGAAAATCATGGAAATTACTAAAGCATTACGTGGCCACGCTTGCAGAAATACCAAATTTAATGTTCAGTATAAATCATTTTTAGCCCTGCTAAGAGCTTGAAATATGAGGAAGTTATCTCCGGTTTTTCATCAAATAAACTTTTTGAAGATGCAGGTCGCTCCATAAACCAATAAATAAACAGTCTAAGTGGACAAAACATACCAAATTCAGGAGATGCTGCAGGAAAGCATGTAAAGAAATAGAACATAAAAACCAACAGTTTCAACCAGTCAGCTTTATAGGCACTGATTGCAATTTGATTTATACAGGTTTAAGCAAGAATCTCATTACATCTACATAATAATCCATCTTCCTGGCAAGAGGCTAGGTGCCTTTGTAAACCCAGGCTGCTCAGCAGTTGCTGCAATCCTACAGAAAAATGTTAACTTCACTCTGCTGACTCATTCCAGTATTTGATTTATTTCCTCTAGCAATAAGAGGAGACAGAGTGTGTCTGTGAGAGGTGGAATTTGGTTGGGTAGCTGTCAGATGGGGAATGCCTCTAGTTTATGAGTTACCTTGTTATTAGCAAAAACTTCACCATCCTCCTCAGTGTCTGCTCAGGTGCAGAGGCTACAGAGCTGTATTCCAGCCTAAAGACAGGCAGAGAGCCTGGGGGTTCGGAAAAGCAGAGGAACTCTGCACACACCATCTAAATCAACACACTGTTTGCATTCACACATTCATTATTGTTTGTATTTGCCTCTAATCTGCATATGTATTTTAAATGATCCACCAAAATTGTGCTTTTACAATTAAGAGTAATCTCCAATTACTTCCAGCCAATGTGTAGCCTGCCAATTAATTACAGAGTTTGTGAGAAGTGTTTACAAATCAGGCAATTGAAAGGCTAAATACTGCAAAGGCGTCATCCTGATGAAGCAGGAAATAAAAATGTCCTCAGTGGACTTTATTCTTCTGTCCACAACCAAAGAGACACATTAAAACTCAACTGGCAATTTTCCAGGGTGCCAAAATGATGTTTCCTACATAACAGGTCTCCATAACTTGCAATGTTTATAGAGCATTCCAAAGTATGGAGCCCTTAATGGCAACAATAGATCAATCCTTGTTTTACAAGTTACAAGTGCTTTTTAAGACTTTTTTCCTAACAGTCTTTTGATTTCATAATAGCTGTAATTAATATTGGCAGGAGCCATGCTCCCTAATTTTTCATATTTTGTAGAAAGAAAGGGTTATCATCATTGATTTCAAAGGTAGAGAAAAAAAAAAATTCTTGTAGGGAAATTAAAGTTGGTCACCTAAAAATACATTTTATAATTCTTCTGACAAATTTCACATGTTCCTTCTTCAAACTGCCCCTAAAAGTCTGACTGGAATCATTATTAGGACTGTTTCTCTGATTTTCAACCTGATATAAATTCATTTTATATATATACCCACTTGCATTTATGTCAATATTTTATCCTGAATTTATCAAGTAGGATTTTTCTCAGAAAAGACATAAATTTATTAACTGAGCTACACAGATTAGAACAAAAAAAACCAAACAATCCTCCTCCAGAGAGCCAAGGAATAGCAAGGGAGGAAAAACCTGGTGTTGCTAAAACATCAGTAGTCCAGCATATGCTCAGTCCTTCTGAGTCTCTGTTCCCCTCCCAGCGGGAAGGTGGGGATGGGGTGGAGCTGACAATCCACCGATCCAGTCAGTCAAGATCTTCTGGCTCAGTTCAAGAAGATAAACACAGTTCAAAGACAAACACAGTTCCTCAGAGCTCCAAGGAAAAAAAACTATGAAGGGAAAAAAAAAAAAAGCCAGAAGAAGAAGAAGCCAAAGACTCCCCCGGGCCGAATGCCTCAAATTCCTTCTGGGAATTTACCATTTTATCGGGGGGGGGGGGGGGAGAAAGTGCAAAAGACAGTGCTGTTTTACAACAACAACATGNAAAACATTGTTTTTTAAAAAAAAAAAAAAAAAATTAAAAAAAAAAAAAAAAAAACAAACACCAAAAAACTAAGATGTATTTACCACACATATCTTACTATATCATGCCAACCTGAGACAGGGATTCAGTGCCAAAAGGTGCTAAAAGTATAGAGGGATAAATTAGAAAATATGGATTGACATAAGAAATATACAAACTAGAAACATGAACAGGAAGTCCATCACAGGCAATTAAAATGCATACATCAGTGATCCTCTGGAATTCATTGGGAGTCGTGTCTGGACAGGTCCTGCAAGTTATGAAATCCGTGAAAATACTGAACCCATGAATATTCAACTACTGCCTTCCTGTAACCACGCACCCTCCACTAATAAGGTCTGGAGGGGCGGTCCCGGGAGTGTGGCTCGCACTGTAGCACCTCATTAAAGCAGAGGAAGTGTCCTTTGGTGCTTCCTGGCCATGAAATCTGGGGTCCAGGACATTCTGCTCACATGAGCGGTCTCACAATTCACTGAAAATCCAACTACGATTAATTGAATACGCGGATATGTGAGCCACGAATATGCAGGGGATCACTGTAAAACTTTCTAAAGTTCCTGCACTTCAGAGTGAGAATGAAAAGAGTGAAAAAACACAACTCCTCATTTCTCAGTGACTATATTATGGCCATAAGCATTCAATAGTAGCTACTAACAAAAAAAAGGCACTGTGATAAAAGATATCTCCTGGACTGTCCATAAACAGTATTTTCCATGTAAATTTAAATCAAACAAGCTCTCATACTAGTCACAGATTCTTATCTACTTAATGGTTTTCACTTTATCTAAATTGGAAAAAAGACACTCCTTGACATATTGAAATATGCTAAAGGTCTCCAGTGCAGTCATTGCTAGAATCTGTGGTGGAATGGCATTCCATTTTATAAGAAAATTAAGGATAGCAGTAATTAAACACTTTTTTTCTTTTCTTTCAATGAATTCAGCAAAATGCCTCTAGATATTTAAATAAGATGTGCCAAAATCCAGCTATGGATAAACAAGGCCATAGCAACGTTTTGATTAGCTTTGTCCATGTGAAAGAAGTTTTCCTTTAGATTAACTAAGTTTTTCAATAGAATGCTGAATATGGCTTGACAGCACGTGATGTGACAATAACAGTAAGACCAATCTCTTCTTCTGAACCATGCACTCTAAATATATTACCCCTTTTATGACGAGAGGTATTCCCTTGAACATGTCCAGATAAATAAGGCTGTTGGCCTGTATATTTTAGTAACTGATGAGGGAGAGATTTGGGGACCACAGGAAGAGAGATGAGATGCTTATATAGCCTGCAGCAATATGTGTATGAAAATTCCTTCACTGTGAACTATGTCTCCTCCTGATGGAATTAGGCTTTCAACATTGCCCCTGAACTATGATCAACCATAGTTTTTTTAACAAGTAACAAAACACATTACCATATGGAGATAGCAGTCAGGCAGAAAGTCCTGCCAGAAAATTATATCTCTTGGCAGACATTCTTCAGCAACATCTTCTTTATAATTCAGTGGGAATTTGTTCAGGCAACAGGTGCAATGGCAGCCTCTGAAAAACTCCTGCCAGCTCACATCTCCAAAAAGCAGTGCATGCTTCTCTAGAGACCAAGGTAAACAAATGATTAGGCTATGGCAAGATTAAGGGCTAAAGGCTGTTTTCTCCTCTCAGTACATTTTACTGCCTTGACATAATAGGATCTCAGTTGTTGGGTTTTCATAGAAAACTAAATAGTAATCATAGAGCCACAGAGTGGTTTGAGTTGGAAGGGACCTTATATCATCTAGTACTAAGTTCCTCCATAGTGAGCCGGAACACCTTCCATTAGAACAAATGGACCACAAGGGCTCTATAACAGACGGTTTCGGGCAGTGTGTGTACTTTTAGCTGTAATCTGAAACAGTACTTCTAATGGTACCACACTGTTGCAAATCAGGGTTTTAAGGTCCCTTAGAGAATGCTTTAAAACACTCATTCATGATATACAGCAATACCAAAATACGGATTTCTTTAAAGTTCTTAGCAAATTCTTCAGACCCTAGGCTTTACCTCTCCAAGTCAGAGAAGGATACTCACCTAGAGATGAGTGTCAAAGCTATTCCCTTGCCTGGAAAAAAGTTTCAAATTTGTAGTTACCTCTTGGTATTCCAGAATTATCTAAAATATAAAATTATACATTTTAATCAGTACTCAATATTAATCTTTGTATTAAAGGTATCATAGTTGATTAATATCAACTATCAATTTATAATTTTTTTCTATTCTCTTTTAGATTTTCTGGGCTTTAATTAATCCTTAGTATTTTTGCCTTGCAAAGGTTTTTGTAGCATTTATTATCTTGAAAACTCAAGCCCATTGGCTCAATTTTTTTCCCTCAGAAAATGCATCTATCCAATTCAGAGAGTGGCAGAACCACTCCTAAATCACTGCAAACATCCATGCATCAGCAAAGTGCTAGTAGGATATTTCCCACAGTGAGGTGCAGAGATCTCCACCATCTTTAAACTTCAGGTTAAACACCCAGGCATTCACATGTTTATCTGTTTTCCTTTCAGGTTTAAGAATTAAATGGAGAAGAAGTGTGTATTTATTTTAAGAGCTAATCACNAATCACACATTCTTTACCACATTAAAGAGAATGGAAGAGCTCCTACTGACTGTTGCTTTCAGATGAGATTCGTTGTTTTGAAATTGAAACCACATGTATATAATTTTATAATGCCCTTCAATAACAAAAGCTTATCTGCAAGGCAATGTGAATTTTGGAATACTATGTCTTCTCAGACTTTAGAGCGAAGAAGATACAGCAGTTTTCAAGAATATTTAAAGTGAGGAATTTTAATTATCTTTCTGTGCTACCTCAATGTTATGAACAAAGTCTTCTTATACAGAGAGTTTTTCAGAAGTTGAAACCTTTACGATTATAAAACCTAAAAGAAAAACTACTGAGAATTTTATCAAATTTCACTCTGAAAAGAAGGAAAATGAAGTGAAAATTTTAAAAAAGGGGCAGGTGTTTCTCTATGAAGTGACAGTAGAGGAAAAGAGAATTACGCCCTAAGAGTAGCCTTGCTCAGAGCCATAATTTCAGGCAGTCAACACCTACAATTAGGGTCAGATTCAAAATGAGTTACCTGATGTGTGAAAGCCCAATACATCCCACTAGGTGTTTTCCTAGCTTTCAATATCAGAGTGAACAAAAGAAACATATGCTGCTGTTTGGGGATGCTGAGCAGTCATTTGTCAGAGACTAAACAAAAGAATTCTTTTTTTTAATATTATGATACGGAGACAAATTCAGACTCAGAATCCTGCAAAAACAGGCCTTTGGTCTACAAAATATCCCCTAATGGTTTGGTTTAACATTTAAATATTTGCATGTTTCATTTCAATACTATTTTATTTTTGAAGTGCTTTTTCTGTACTGTGTTATCATTGCTATTATAAAGGAAGTTCAAAATAAAGCTAAACAAAAACTATTATAAAAATCACACTGTCTTTAAAAAGAGACAAATTAAAGGCCTCATTTCCTTCTTAGGTATTAAAATAATTTATGTCTTTAATCAAATTCAGAATGAAAGTGGCATTCTAGTTCAGAGCTCCTCTCCTCCACACAGTTCAGCATGTAGTGTTTTTGCTGGTATACCAGCAGAATGACACCAAAAATGTCTTTGTTCACCTAATGTTGAGAGTCAATAAATATCTTATTACTGGAAAGAATTGCCCTTGAATCCATAAAGGTGTACTGTAATTAAGTGAAAAATACATGATTGTTGCAGAGGGCTATTATGAAAATAACTTTCATAATCTATCCCAGAAATTATGCTGATACGTGTCATAAATTGCAAGTTACTTTAATAACTTTTTTGCTAAACCTGGCTCCTACCTACAAAAGGATTTTAATTCCTTAATTTACAAAATACCTTTTCATATAAACATCAAAGCTCTTTTAAGAGCTACTGAAGTGTCACTCAATACAGAAGATAACTGCAATTTAAATTGGGAGTGGGAAAGAGGAAGGAAAATTTATAATGGGTGTTTATACGTAGATGTCCAGAAAATCAGAGTATTGAGACAGAAAGGTACATTTAGACTACTGAAGTCTTCCTTTATGCTAAGTGTACTAACCAGGATTAACTCATTTAGATTTTGAATTGACACTTTCTCTTACACGTACAGTTGGGTCTCCTATATCGCGTACCCACGGTCTTAATTGGGACCCGCGCAGCCCAACTTCCGCGTTGAATGGTGGCCGCGCCGCCACCTGTGCCCTCCCCGTGGCCGCCGCGGCCACCCCCACCGCCCTCGCCGTCATCACCCACGCCGCTGCCACCCGTGCTGCCCCTGCTGCAGCCTGAGCCACCACCACCACCTGTTCCTCTGCCCAAGCTGCTGCTGCGGCTGCCACCATGGCGGTGGCCAGTCATGCATGCACAGTTGCAAAACGGGTCTCCCACATCGCTAAAAACGTCATGCTGAAGCCACAATATGGGGGGCGCAAAATGCAAGAGGGCCGACTGTATATAGGAATAGCAGTTTGGGTTGCTCTTAGGTCAAGGAAATCCAATATTTGTCATTGGGAGATTATATGTTCCCCCCCCGCTTCCTCATCCCAAACCCATAAGACATCAGTAGTTGAGCACATTTTTAAGGTAGCGTGTCTAAAAATATCATAGTGAAGTGAAACATCTCCCACCAGAGGTACTCAGTGCAGAGAAATCCACCTCCCTAGGAGTTTTGGGGAAGCATAATAACATGAAGGCACAGATGAGACCCAATGAATGAGAACAGCCTCAAGAGAGAACATGCTGCATTTCGTCAGTGAATATTATCACCTCTGGAAGAAATAAAAGAGTTGAATAGTATACCCAAGAGCTTAAAATTAGAGTAAATCAGGCCAAGGCAAACTGCCTAAATGAAAGACACTTCTCCCAGAAAAGCACCAAGACAAAATTCCAAACTGGCAATAGAGCAAGGAAGAAAGAGTTAATGCTCCCACACTATTCTCAACCTCTAAAAATTTTTTTTCCTGGTTATTAATTTTCTTATATAAAAAGATTTATTCTTGTTCGCTCTTATATAAGTAATCTCCTACTTAGAGAATTATCAAAAATGAGAATGACCAGTGCTGGAATTTAAGAAATTTGATTTCTAATAACTTTTAGTAACTCCTATATTTAATTATTTTTTAATCCTCCTTAGCAGGGAGAACTGGATTAAAATCAGATTGCAGAACAATAACTTGGGAGGTGAGTGATCATGCCAGCCTCCAGCACGTGAACAAGCTTGCAGTGGCAAGCAGCCATAGACAGTAGCTATAGTGAAAGGAATAATATTTCAAAAGGGAATGTCATGTTTCCCAAGATGTAATAGGACATAATGCTGCACTGATTCACAGAGATGTGCACAGAAAGACTTAGAGATGGAAAAAAGTTCAGCTAAGTTAGAGGAGGCAGTATCAGTAATTGTCATTTTAAAATATGTTTCTTGTTAGTTAAATAATTTCCATATATAACCCACTTTAAACATCAGTGTATGCCTACTAACAGGGTTACCAATTTATTAGATAGAGTGTATTGATGATTTCTCTAAGTCATAAAATGAGCTAAATAGGAAATAGAGGAAGGCATTCCAGGGATTCCTGGACAATTTTTTTCAACCAACTTCAACCCTTCCTTAAGCAATCATGTTACTTGAGAATCTACCAGAAGTGGGAGACTATTTCATTGTGGGAACTGAAGTTCATGCAAATATTAAGCAATGGAAGACCTGGATTAAAATGGAAATATTTTTGTAACTTCAACTATAAAATTCTGTTCAGATATTAAAGAGGAAGCAGCTTAAATGAGTAGAATCATTAGTGTCATAGTGTCATCTCATCAGAACAGGTTTGTTGAACCAAAAAAAATGGTAGATCTACATGCTCAGAAGAGAAACCTGCTTTTGCCATTTTGAATCTTCACCAGCAACAGTAAAATAAGTCTGACTCTGGCAGGAGAACAGAAGAAAGGAAACTTGTGATACAGCAGACTAATAAACTCCATGANAGACATCAGTAGTTGAGCACATTTTTAAGGTAGCGTGTCTAAAAATATCATAGTGAAGTGAAACATCTCCCACCAGAGGTACTCAGTGCAGAGAAATCCACCTCCCTAGGAGTTTTGGGGAAGCATAATAACATGAAGGCACAGATGAGACCCAATGAATGAGAACAGCCTCAAGAGAGAACATGCTGCATTTCGTCAGTGAATATTATCACCTCTGGAAGAAATAAAAGAGTTGAATAGTATTTCCAAGAGCTTAAAATTAGAGTAAATCAGGCCAAGGCAAACTGCCTAAATGAAAGACACTTCTCCCAGAAAAGCACCAAGACAAAATTCCAAACTGGCAATAGAGCAAGGAAGAAAGAGTTAATGCTCCCACACTATTCTCAACCTCTAAACATTTTTTTTCCTGGTTATTAATTTTCTTATATAAAAAGATTTATTCTTGTTNTAGTATTTCCAAGAGCTTAAAATTAGAGTAAATCAGGCCAAGGCAAACTGCCTAAATGAAAGACACTTCTCCCAGAAAAGCACCAAGACAAAATTCCAAACTGGCAATAGAGCAAGGAAGAAAGAGTTAATGCTCCCACACTATTCTCAACCTCTAAAAATTTTTTTTCCTGGTTATTAATTTTCTTATATAAAAAGATTTATTCTTGTTCGCTCTTATATAAGTAATCTCCTACTTAGAGAATTATCAAAAATGAGAATGACCAGTGCTGGAATTTAAGAAATTTGATTTCTAATAACTTTTAGTAACTCCTATATTTAATTATTTTTTAATCCTCCTTAGCAGGGAGAACTGGATTAAAATCAGATTGCAGAACAATAACTTGGGAGGTGAGTGATCATGCCAGCCTCCAGCACGTGAACAAGCTTGCAGTGGCAAGCAGCCATAGACAGTAGCTATAGTGAAAGGAATAATATTTCAAAAGGGAATGTCATGTTTCCCAAGATGTAATAGGACATAATGCTGCACTGATTCACAGAGATGTGCACAGAAAGACTTAGAGATGGAAAAAAGTTCAGCTAAGTTAGAGGAGGCAGTATCAGTAATTGTCATTTTAAAATATGTTTCTTGTTAGTTAAATAATTTCCATATATAACCCACTTTAAACATCAGTGTATGCCTACTAACAGGGTTACCAATTTATTAGATAGAGTGTATTGATGATTTCTCTAAGTCATAAAATGAGCTAAATAGGAAATAGAGGAAGGCATTCCAGGGATTCCTGGACAATTTTTTTCAACCAACTTCAACCCTTCCTTAAGCAATCATGTTACTTGAGAATCTACCAGAAGTGGGAGACTATTTCATTGTGGGAACTGAAGTTCATGCAAATATTAAGCAATGGAAGACCTGGATTAAAATGGAAATATTTTTGTAACTTCAACTATAAAATTCTGTTCAGATATTAAAGAGGAAGCAGCTTAAATGAGTAGAATCATTAGTGTCATAGTGTCATCTCATCAGAACAGGTTTGTTGAACCAAAAAAAATGGTAGATCTACATGCTCAGAAGAGAAACCTGCTTTTGCCATTTTGAATCTTCACCAGCAACAGTAAAATAAGTCTGACTCTGGCAGGAGAACAGAAGAAAGGAAACTTGTGATACAGCAGACTAATAAACTCCATGAGCTTCCCTTTATCACCAGACTTTTCTTAAAGAGTGTCCTTTCCAAAGAAAAAGATATACTGCAAGCATTGAACAAAGTACTGTGCCTGGTCATGGCTTTGTGATGCCATTATACAGGTTTTAAATATTAGCAGGGACAGTATTTTCCTTACAATGCCCACAGAAAAGTGTATTTTCGGTAAAAAAATGTAGACATAAAGGCTGTCACATTTAACACTGAAGACAGAGAGCCTGTGGCTAATGGGCTGGAGAAAAAGTGTAAAAGCAATTCATATCTCTGAGCTCCCTGAGTGACCCCTGTAATGCAGTTGTGGCTAGCAAGACATATTGCTGCAAAATGGGCAAGAAGCAAGTGTGTGAATGACAGTTAAAACTCACATATTTGGCCAGTTTTTCAAAATATTTTGAGGCAAGATATCTGCTTCCCTCCTAATTCAACTGAACAGCCTAATACAGCCACCTTCAGTACTGTCAACATATTAACCTACATTCTGCTAACCTTCTTAAAGCCAAATATGTAGTGCTTAGCAAAGAGAGCTCTGAGACATTGTTTTCTGCCTGTGTTCACATGCTTTGTGCAAAACAGAGATAAGTGTAAACCTGTAGTTGCTACCAAAACATTACTAAGCCATCTAAGGTTTGTACTTCCTACAACCCTGAACAGCATCACAGCCCCAATCTCCTTAGACCACAGCAGCATTAACCAGGAAAAGCAAGCAGTGGTAACACCCAAGACAGCCATATTCAGGCTTGTGAAGGGAACAGTCACATAACCCACTAACAACTTCAACACTGGGACAAACTTAGGACAGACGTAGTGTCAGGTGTTGCCTCCTTATTGCTGGACACTGCTTTGAAAACAGTATTGGCTCTCCAAAACAGAAGAGATGGCCAAGTGGCAAACAGATTATTTTGTTTCACTCAAATTACAGCAGCCCTTTTCTTTCCAGGTTTTGACCCCACAGTGTGGAGCACACAAAATTTAAGTACAAATTCAACTTAGTAGAGTAGCAATGAATGTTTAAATACTCATCCTAGAAAGTTCTTATGGAAAATCTGGCAATATTACTTCACAACTAGGCTGCTACCCAAACCAAACCAAAGCAAAAAAAAAAAAAAATCAGGCAATGCAGGATGGGCAATTATCACATGAATGTTGTTGTTTTTCATTCAATATGGATACAAAAAACACTCCAGTTTTGTGTAGGTATGTTTGAGGGTAAGCAGGTCCTTGTTCAGTAAGAAAAAGGGCCATAACCAGAGCAAAAAGATCAGGTTAGCCACTGTCTGCTCTTGGGTGCGCTGAACACAGCAGCCTCCCTGGTAGTCAAAGACAGCATCACTGGGAAATCTGGAAACAGCTTTATTTTTATTTTTATTTATCTTGAGTAGAGAAAGTTATAATTAAGTTAGAGGAACAACCAAATGAAATGGAGTGTGAAATTTAGATGGCAAGAGAGAGTGAGGTGGAAGTATTTTCTCTGTATTGTTTACAAAGCACAGCACTGGTAAACTCAGAGAAGGGGCAGTGAAACAGTGACATTTTCCCACCCTGCAGTTCAGGACTGTATTTACTGCTACCAGCTGTGGAGCAAATTAAATATTAAATCTCCCTCTGGCACATACTTTGTCAACAGCAGCATCCCCAGTTGCCCTTTCTCCGACAGTAGCATTTCAGGTAAAACTGAAGGAGTGAAATGAAACTCGCTTCAGAATTATATCTGACTTGCCAAGCCTCTTTTACTGTCTGTGTTTCCAAGTCCGGAAATAGATTGACTATTGTGTGCCAAGCTCTTTGCAAAGCTGTTAGGAAGATTTTGGTGTTTGGCTATAGGATCACTAAACTATGTTAAAATAAATTAGCATGGTTTAGGCTAAAGTAATTTAGCAATTATTTTCTGATATCAGAAACAATTTCCTGAAGCCCCACATCATTCTCACACTTCCTGGAACGAAAGCATTTTTTAGGGGAAATTATCTGCAAAAAGAGGACTAGGTGTTTTGCACCCCCTTATTCCTTAGATTAAATGGCTGGAGTAATTATGAAGAACACAACAAAATAGGAATATCTGCATCTGTCTCCCCACAGCAAACAGGAAGAAAGGTCATCAGCGACCCTTATACTGCAGCTCAGAATACACATGAAAATCTTGAAATTGCTGTTGAACTTCCTGACATCTGCACACACACAGAGCCCTTTGAAAAGCAGATCCATATCTCTGTTAAGGTCAATTCATCCAGCAGTTTCCTCTCCCAGGGCTGGAGGAACACCCAGTAGTCCTCCACTAAATATCCCACAATGAAACAAAGTGAGAACCAGTGTTTTAGCTCTCTGGTTGTGATTTTCCTCAGCATTTGGTGCACTTAGAAGTAAAGGGCAACCTTACAACTACAAATCAGAGCTGTATATGAATTCTACTTGGCTTTACCACAGAAAGAAAATTCTAAACTACCTCCCTGCATGGATTCTCTGGCTGAGGATACCAAAACAACTGTTCTGAATTGAAACTGTGACTAAAAAATATTAAGAGCTCTAATTTAGCACCTGCAATCTACTGTAGTGATGTTGCATGAAAGGCAACACATTCTTTTTTTTTTTTTAAACTGTATTTCTAGGCTGCTTCTTACTGCTCTAACCTATTTAAAATGGTGGGGGGGTGGGGGAAGATTATGAAGATTTACCTGGCATTGATGAATGCAAGCTCTGCCACAGATTTTAATACCTGGGATTAGTTTTAACATCAGGGTTAAATCTTCACCCTTCAAAGCCTAAGAGAGGAGAAAAGGTATATTAGTCAGATCACTGGGTGGGAGGGGTCCTTCATTCTAAGCCTATTTTTGTCCCAGAAGGTTTTTAGAGTTATGAAGTATCACAATATCTTTTGCAAGGTATGTTTGTACGTGGAAATACTGAGGTGAATTCTAGTTTAGTCTATTCTAATTCTGATTTTAAAAATAATAACAACCTTTCTTATTTAACAGCCAATGCTGAAATACATTTAGTCTTAAGATTCAAAGTACTGTCATTTAGGTAAAAAAGTTTTAATTTTCCCAAAAGGAAAGAGAGAAGATAGCAAGGCTTCCTTTTTTTCCCTTTCTTTCATATGCAAGAAGAGAACAGCAGATCTTCAAAACAGTTTAAGAAGGATGTTGAACTGCTTGAGAGGGTCCAGAGAAGAGCGACAAGGATGGTGAAAGGACTNCCCCCCGCAGTTGCCCAAGCCCCCCGCAGTAACGACCCTGTTTGCCTTGCTCCGGTTCGCCGGGGATTAGTTTTAGCATCAGGGTTAAATCTTCACCCTTCAAAGCCTAAGAGAGGAGAAAAGGTATATTAGTCAGATCCCTGGGTGGGGGGGGTCCTTCATTCTAAGCCTATTTTTGTCCCAGAAGGTTTTTAGAGTTATGAAGTATCACAATATCTTTTGCAAGGTATGTTTGTACGTGGAAATACTGAGGTGAATTCTAGTTTAGTCTATTCTAATTCTGATTTTAAAAATAATAACAACCTTTCTTATTTAACAGCCAATGCTGAAATACATTTAGTCTTAAGATTCAAAGTACTGTCATTTAGGTAAAAAAGTTTTAATTTTCCCAAAAGGAAAGAGAGAAGATAGCAAGGCTTCCTTTTTTTCCCTTTCTTTCATATGCAAGAATAGAACAGCAGATCTTCANAAATAACCTGTGAACCTGTGAACTAAGATAGAGGAAAAAGGCCCAAATCCTGTTTTGAAAGGTGACCAATTTTCCCTCAGCCTTCAAATCCTCACCATTGAACTCAAGTCCAAAACATATTTAGAGCTACAATGGGTGGAGGAGCTGAAAGACAACTGAAAAATCCATATGCTGTGACCTATTCACTTACTTTGAATCAGTAGTCATGAACTAGCAGTACCAAGTTCTCACTTGTATGCAATGAATAACAGAGATGTGGTGGACACCACTTGTGTCCACAGGGGTGCTATGTATCACCCACTTACACCTGGGGAGTGGGAAGAGAAGAATTTTATATGATACTGTGGTAATGCTAGATGATTACCCTTTTATGCCTCCTCTTTATGCTGTCAGCATCACTAACCAATTAATTGGCATTTTAAGAATGCTAATCAAGGTAGACAGCATGCCTATTTGTTGTACACAGTTGATTTTACTGCACCAGCTATTCTGCAGTGTATATGGAAACACAGGGAAGACAGACACCATGAGAAGCAGGGCAAACCAGTGGAGGGAGACCCCAGCACCGCTGAGGGAAGGTACATGGGCAGCCCTAGCTTTGTAACTGACCTGCTGCCTGCCTCTGCCCTCTGCATCTGTCATGTGATGATAAAGGTGTTTACTGCAACTTAAAATTATTTGGGCATGTGCAGCCTGCATAAAATCTGTCTTGCAGTTTTTCATCCCTATCAACTACTCCTTTGCCTCCAATTCTCTGGGAAAGAATTAAAAATGAAATAGCAAATAATTGGTTCCTTCCCCTAGTTAGAAAATCATGCCACATCTCTGGGTCCTGAACAGCCTACTCATACACTGACTACCAAATTCTTTTTAATATTTCATTAATGTCTTGCATGATGTACTAGAGCGTATACTTGTAAAATCAGCACAAGGAGAGGGGAGGAACAGAATCAGAATCCAAAATAAATCTGATAAATTGGAAAGAAAGATTTATATCAACAAGATGTAGTTCGATAAAGACAAGCTGAAACCACTACACAGAGTAAAGAGAAATTGAAAACAGAAGTGCAAACTGGTGATGCAGCCATGCAACAGAAAAAAAGATAAAGCTTAAGTTTGTGAGAAATAAGCTCACGAGAAATTAGAATCCATAATGCATTTCATTACAGGACAAAGGCAATCAGTGCTGGGCACGGGGGCTCACGAGTTTTCAAGTCCAGAGGTGCACAGTTCAGCAGTATGTTTCAGATTTTATATTCTCTGATTATACATATACATTAGCCATTTAAACATATACATTAACCATCCAAGGGATGGGAGGGATTATTACAATTAAATCATTTACATGAACACAACCCTCTCTCCTCCCTTTTGAGCATGCCCAGCTAATTGTGGGGAGGGTCACTGGGGGTCGTGTAGGATGAAGTCAGAGTCCATCATCATCATAACGTTTTCAAGCCAACCACAAAACTGGTGCGATCTGGTTCTTAACACCATTATCTCCCTTTTTAGCTGAATTGGCTTGGTTCATGGTACTGTTATCTCTTCTGTTGGCCCAATTGACCACTCCAGTCTTAAATCAGTTGGGGCCTGCTCAAGAAACTTCTCTGGAATTCTCTCTTCCAGCTATTATCTTTTACCTCTGCAGCAACTCTTTATGTAAACACAGCTTATATAGTCAGCAACAAGCACTGTGTCAAAATTGATCATGCATAAGAGCCAATATAATGAGTAAAATCACTATCCAATATAATTAGTAAAAACACTAAAGTAGAATTAGTGGTATATTTAAACAAGGATTCATTCTAACTTATGCTACTAGTACACTTGAACACCTTTAATATGCATTACTAATTTCATAAGTGACTTCTTTTGCTTACATTTGTGATGACCAAAACTCCTTCCATTCTTCACCAGTTTATACCACAAAGAGAATACATACACATCAACCACTGGACAGTGCAGATAAAACAGCAAGCTTTAACTCCAAGTACATTAACACTGTGTCACACACCTCCTAAGAGTTATTATTTTGCCAGCCTAGTGAGATCTCAATATGTAGTCAGTTTTGCATGAACTGTTTAAAATCACAAACAGACAGATTTGAGATAATCGGGGGCATGGGGTAGGGAGGTGGAATAAGGAGAAATGTTAAAGAGGTTGATAATAAACACGAAGTTTTTCTATGAGAGGAGGTAAAGTTTCACCTTATTTTGAGTGGGGTTAGAGCTTATGGCAACTATAATAATCAGAATGGTGAAACGTGGAAACTGGCTGCGTAGGACTGTTGTGGCAACTCCATAATCAGAAGCTATTAAGGAAAAGGTCAGTAACGCATAATGTAGGTACACTTGTCTGGGCATGTCTGAAATATGGTTTCATTACCTATTATAGTCCAGAAGGGCCCTGACTAAGTCATAAAGTGGAAAATTCATATTTTTATCATTTAATGAAAGCATAATACATATGATATGAGTGTCCTAAAATTTTGTTCTTTCATTTTATATTTGGATTACTTATTTAAATTTCTGAGAAAGAGCATTTTTTTAGAGTAAGAAAAGCAACAAAAATGGGGACCAAGTATATTAAGGCAAACTTAGGTTGCATTTTTACATAATATGTACTGAAATAGAGATTAAAAAAATGTAACAGCAGGCAATGCAAGAAATGTAAGCAGGCAAGGAGAAGCTACATAAACCTAGAATGTATGAATCTATGCCAACATGGGCTGCTAAGTAGGAGCTGGCAGAATATACTGGCATGCACAACAGGATTCCTGCCAGTTTGGTGTTTGTTCATTCTTTGCCTCATTCTTGCCCTCAGTGCGGAACATATTCAGCCCTTGAATTTCAAGTGCCAGCATTCACCAGCCCCTTTTCTGATTGCTTCTTCTTTGTTTAAATTACAGGCTCTTAGCAGCAAGCATGTTGTTTCATATTATGCTACAAAACACCCACGACTGTGTTGATGTTCTAACAAAGAAAGACAAGACAATGGCATTTCAAAAGGCTGATTAAGAGAAGTCATTACTCATCTCCAGGGTCTCATACAATTCCCTTCAGGAAGATAAATAGTGCTACAAATATAAGCCTTTGTGAATAAGGCACTGAGTTGATAAGAACTTAATTTCCATATGAGGAAAGATATACATTTGAGGTATAACAACTTTTATTCTTGTGTGTAAGTTTGCAGCCAGAATTTAGCTGCAGCATGACTAAGGAAAAAGAAAAAAAGTTGTATTAAAACTTATGGTATCTATATATGTCTGAAGAGACTTTTGGCAGTAACTACCACACAACAAGAGAATATGTAGTTAGTAAAGAAGTTCACAAGCCAAAAAGTTTGTTGAGTGATGTGAAACTGTCTGGCCCAACTAACCTTGAATCTTACATGAATCTTCCAAGCTGTAGTAACATCTTCAACAAGTCTTCCTCAAACAGCTAAAACAAAAGCTCACACTGGAAAAAAACTAGACAAAACTCACAGTTCATGAGTTTCTAAAGATTCATGAAGACTAGTTTCCCCTTAAAGATTTACTGGTGTTACTGGAAGGTAAATCTACTCCGCAAAAGTATGAACCTAAAATCTGCAAAAGTAATGGGTGTTCAAAACAACAAATAGATGAACACTCTGTGCTAAAGGGAAAGTGCAATTTTATGCTATTGAAATATTCTGCCTTCTGGTTTTAAAAATAAGGCCCATCTGGACTTCTGAGCATTTCACAACTGCCAGGTAAGAACTGTAAATGAAAACTCCCCTTTAAATAACTATAGTATGTTTTACCTTGTTTATGGCATTTTAATTCCACTGGAGAGGAAAGACTGCATGATAAGTACACTTTCTAAAAACAGGTATTTTTTTCTCTTTCTACAGCTTAAAGATTTTGCCATATATAAGAACTCCCATAGGCGTCACAGATACCAATGAGACTAAGGTGCCACCCTTCATGTGATGCATATGTTTGACTTGAATTCTTCCCAAAACTACTAGAAATCCATCACACATGAAAAAAAACTTCAGTCAGAACAGTCCTAGGACCTCTTCTATTCCAATTTGGAAAGCTGGGCAATGGACTTTATGGCAGTGGATAGCAACAAGGGGAGCACTCTGAAATGCAGTCTGAAGAACAAGAGCAAACATTGGATGTGAAGGAATTCATGAGGGAAGTCGGAATGAATTCCTGAATTCTGATGTAAGAAAACCAGTGATTCCTATCTCTTCAGTGAGATTCAAAGATTATCATAGAAAATCTCATATGAAAACAATAGCCACAATGTTAATATGCTTTATACTGTCAAAGACCAGCAAGACCTGGAAATGTAGATTCCCTGATGTCAGAAAGTTTGTAGAAAGCTGTTAAGNGGGGGGAATAACCATTCTTAAACACACACCTCGTTTTTGTGTTTATGTAACCAAATGTAATATCTACTTTTTTTCTTTTTCCCTGAAAGGAAATAAAGATCTGAAACAACAGAAAATTCATGGTTTAGGGAATTAATTAACTTTGTAGGCCACCAGCATATGGAGAAAATGGCTCTTCCTAGCAGAAGAGCATAAAGCATATGCTTAGATTTATTTCCATATAATGTTACAAAATATAGAGATTAAAAACCAACAGAACATCATAGATCTGCTTCATCCAGCACTGATTTCTCCAGACATGTTAAGCAGCCAGGCAGGGAGAGCAAGGGGGGAATTTAACTTGTTTTTCTTCTAATAACAAACATGGAATATTGCATTAATGTTCAGGAAAAGGATCTCCCACAAAGTAAAAATTGTATTTTTGTACTCATCAGGCTTATGTCAGGATTGTAGATTTGAATGACAAAAGCGACACACAGCTGCTACTGATGAGATTTGTGAAACAAGCAGAGCCAAGAGAGACTGAGCCTCATTCTCAACACCATTGCTAATGAAGAATTATTTGTTCTCTTCTATATGGAAATCCACTGAGATGTCTCTGGAGGCAGAAAAACCTTAACTATTTTCCCTAGTTAAATCTGTGATTTTTGTAGGTTTCTCAGTGAGCCAAAAGAAGAAGTGCATTTAATATCAAAATTTACACCTCCTTCAAGCTAGGCTGTTTATCTCAGCAGTCATGCCATGTCTGTCTGCTACTTGGTTCTCCGGTTACAGCATCATGGACAAAAATATGCTATAGCAAAAAATCTTGATATGGGAATGGTAGAAGGATTAAGATTTTTCTAGATTCCCCATTGTCCTTGAAGGCAACTGTCAAACTTCTCTCCAATACTTGCCATAGCCTTTGCTTTAACTCGCATTCCTTCTGTCAGAGCCTGCCAATACATCTGCAGACTCTTTGTCTTGAGATACTTGGGGGGTACAAATCTCAATAGCACTATCAGTATATTTCGACACAACAAGTCTACTAAAATACCAAGAAAAACGAAGGCAGGAACAGTGATGGAATTTTGTCAGAATAATTTTTCAGGCTTGCCAATTGGGAGAAAATATGGAAGCCCTCAAAATTTATATTAAACTCTGTAATGTATTTTCTACCAAAAAAAATTCCTTTTCACAGATGTGAGATCTCAGGCTTGTTTTTCTGTACTCTGCATATTTTAAAAGTAATATTAATATGAACATTTAATGCAGCTTTGATCTTTCTTAGTAATGCTCCCCATAAAAGGGAGTTAGTTCCAAAGTACCTTATTTATCATGTGGCTTGTTCAGAGCCATCCAGGCGTTAGCAAATTCAACAGAGATATGTATTGACTGTCTTTATGGATCTAACTCAACGATAGTTTATTGATAAATATATCAAGTATATACAGTCGGGTCTCCAATACCACGGTACCACGGGTCTTGTCCCCTATCTGTGAAGCCCTCCATCCATGTAGGATGGTAACTCATTAATACACAAATTTGCACTGCACCCTCACACGCTCCAGTGCTATTTCAGCACTGCTGAGCCAGGGCAGACACCACAGGACAGGAGGCGAGCTGAGCCAGGGCAGGGCAGAGCAGGCACAACGGGACAGGAGCCAAGCCAAGGCAGGGCGGGGACCACGGGACAGGAGCCAAGACGAGCCAAGCCTGGGCAGGTACCGTGGGACAGGAGCAGAGCCGGGGCAGGCGCCGCGGGGCGGGCAGGGTGCGGAAAGAGCAGTGCACCCATGTTCCGTGTGGCAGGGGGTTAATTTGCATATTCAAGACTGACTAATTTGAATATTCATGCATGTCAGGTTGCACATGCAGTTGCAAAATGGGCCACCTTAATCACTGAAAAATCACGCTGCTAAGATGTGAAGCCACAATATTGGGGGGTACACAATGGTCAAATGGACCCCAGCTGGCTATTCTAAGGGGTGTAGTTTTTGTAGATTATAAATATAACTGGGTAATTTTTCCTCTCTCTTTTGGACTCAGAAGCCTCCCACTGAAGAACTTTCCTTTCCTTTCACCTCCATTAACATTGTTTGGAATTTTTTTCCTCTCTCAGTGACTTTAGGCAACAATGAAACTTGTGATTTTCCCTGGAATATTAGTGATTTTTTAAATAAGGGTAACCCCAAGATCCTTATTGAAACCATCTTAATCCTCTCTCATATTTATTATTGACACTGTCACAGTTTGGCATTGTAATGTGTGCAGTGAATGCCTTTTTGTATTTTGTATTCCACATTGCTGTGGTTTGGGCGGTGCTGTCTATAGGACTTTTTTCCCCCCTCAGTGATGATGGTAGATCCTGGAAAAGGGAATGACGCATTGCAGCAGCAGCGGAGCAGAAGTTCCAAAAAGCGGTGATGGCGGTCCCAGCGACACGGCATGGTGGCAAATTGGAGCTACTTTTCGTTTTCCAGCTTTCCCTGGAGAATTGGAGTAACTGGACTCTTTTCCATGGGCATATCCAAAATGAAAAGAAATTTCAACTATCTGCCTGGAAGACTTCACATCTAGCCAGGAGCTGGGTTCCTGTTTCTCTTCCTCTCCCCTACCATGCGGAGCAAGTAGATTGCCCTCATCACACAGCACACCCGTATTGGGAAACCAAACCACCCTGGCATCTTAGAAATAACTACAAATTGGCCTGAAGGTGAAAATTTTAATCTCAGTGATGAAGAAGAACCAGAACAAGTGACGTGTTGAAGAAGCTCCACCATATAACCAACTGCCAGATTAAGAAACATGCTGTGTGCTTTTTATTGATGGTTCATGTCGCATACTGGGAATGAAACAGAAGTGGAAGGCAGCTGTATGGAATCCTACATGACAAGTTGCAGAGGCTACTGAAGGAGAAGGTGGATCAAGCCAATTTGCTGAACTTAAAGCCGTTCATTTGGCCTTAGACATTGCTGAAAGATAGAAATGGCCAAAGGTCTGCCTCTATACTGACTCCTGGATGGTAGTTAATGTTTTGTGGGGATAGTTGGAAAAATCGGAAAAGCCAATTGGCAGCATAGGGGAAAACCAGTTTGGGCTGCTGATGAATGGAGAGATATTGCTGCTCAAGTAAGAAACCTGCCTGTGAGAGTGTCGTATAGATGCCCATGTTCCCAAAATCGGGCTAATGAGGAGCACCAAAATGAACAGGTGGATCAGGCTGCAATGATAGAGATGTCTAAAACAGACTTAGACTGGGAACACAAGGGAGAGTTTTCTCTAGCTTGATGGGTCCATGATGCCTCAGGTCACCAGGGAAGAGATGCCACTTATCCACCAAGGGACGGATTTAACTATGGGCAGCATTTCCCAAGTTATCCATGACNCTGCTGATGAATGGAGAGATATTGCTGCTCAAGTAAGAAACCTGCCTGTGAGAGTGTCGTATAGATGCCCATGTTCCCAAAATCGGGCTAATGAGGAGCACCAAAATGAACAGGTGGATCAGGCTGCAATGATAGAGATGTCTAAAACAGACTTAGACTGGGAACACAAGGGAGAGTTTTCTCTAGCTTGATGGGTCCATGATGCCTCAGGTCACCAGGGAAGAGATGCCACTTATCCACCAAGGGACAGATTTAACTATGGGCAGCATTTCCCAAGTTATCCATGACTGTGAAACCTGTGCTGCCATCAAACAGGCCAAGCGACTGAAATTCCTATGGTATGGTGGGCGCTGGTCCAAATACAGGTATGGGAAGGCCTGGCAGGTTGATTACATCATATTGCCACAAACTCACCAAGGCAAGTGTTATGTGCTCACAATGGTAGAAGCCACCACAGAATGGTTGGAGACTCATCCTGTGCCTCATGCTATGGCCCGTAACAGCATCTTGGGCCTTGAGAAGCAAGTCCTGTGGAGGCATGGTACCCCTGACCTGAGAGAATTGAATCTGATAATGGGACTCATTTTAAGAACAGCCTTATCAATAATTGGGCTAGGGAACATGGCATCAAGTGGGTATATCATATTCCATATCATGTACCAGCTGCAAGCAAAATAGAATGGCACAATGGTTTGCTGAAAACCACCTTGAAAGCACTGGGTGGAGGAACCTTTAAAAATTGGGAGCGAAAGCCACCTGGTTAGTTAACATCTGAGGTTCCACCAATAGAGCTGGTCCAGCCCAATCTGAATCCCTATGCACTGCAGATGGAGACAAGGTTCCAGTAGTGCAAGTCAGAGATTTGTTAGGGAAGACTGTCTGTGTTACCTCTCCCTTGGGAGCAGGCAGACCTATCCATGGAGTTGTTTTTACCCAGGGACCAGGATCTACATGGTGCATAATGAAAAAGGATGGAACTACATGTGTACCACAGGGAGATTTAATCATCAATCCATTGTACAGAATATTAGTGTATCATTATTTATCCAGGGTCATTGTTACTATCTGTATATAAAAGTATATGTATATATCAATATTACATATTATATGTTGTAAATATATATTAATATGTATGTAGAATTAGAATGTATTAATTTGAGTTTTAAACCAGCAATATGAAATAAAGGGTGGAATGTCATAAGCTGGCATTTTAATCTGTATAGTGAATGCATTTTTTGTATTTTGCATTCCATATTGCTGTGGTTTGGGCAGTGTTGTCTGTAGGACCTTCTTCCCCCCTCAGTGACGCTGGTAGATGCCGGAAAAGGGAGTGACACATTGCAGCAGCAGCAGAGCAGAAGTTCCAAAAAACAGTGGCGGTGGCAGTCCTGGCAGCACGGCAGCGTGGCATGGTGGCGATTTGGAGCTACTTTTCATTTTCCAGCTTCCCCTGGAGAATCAGAGGAACTCTTTTTCACAGATATATATTAACTGAACAGAAATTTCAACTCTCTGCCTGGAAGACTTCACATCTAGCCAGGAGCTGGGTTCTTATTTCTCCTCCTCCCCCTTCCCCTTCCAATCCAGGGCAAGGGAAGCTGAGCAGATGTTGTCAGACAGTTAAAAAGAAGTTTTATTTTCCTGTTGTTCCTTAGCTTTGCAGAGTAATTTTCCTTGTTAAATTCTGTGATTTTGTGTATTTCCATTAATAAATAGNAGGGTCATTGTTACTATCTGTATATAAAAGTATATGTATATATCAATATTACATATTATATGTTGTAAATATATATTAATATGTATGTAGAATTAGAATGTATTAATTTGAGTTTTAAACCAGCAATATGAAATAAAGGGTGGAATGTCATAAGCTGGCATTTTAATCTGTATAGTGAATGCATTTTTTGTATTTTGCATTCCATATTGCTGTGGTTTGGGCAGTGTTGTCTGTAGGACCTTCTTCCCCCCTCAGTGACGCTGGTAGATGCCGGAAAAGGGAGTGACACATTGCAGCAGCAGCAGAGCAGAAGTTCCAAAAAACAGTGGCGGTGGCAGTCCTGGCAGCACGGCAGCGTGGCATGGTGGCGATTTGGAGCTACTTTTCATTTTCCAGCTTCCCCTGGAGAATCAGAGGAACTCTTTTTCACAGATATATATTAACTGAACAGAAATTTCAACTCTCTGCCTGGAAGACTTCACATCTAGCCAGGAGCTGGGTTCTTATTTCTCCTCCTCCCCCTTCCCCTTCCAATCCAGGGCAAGGGAAGCTGAGCAGATGTTGTCAGACAGTTAAAAAGAAGTTTTATTTTCCTGTTGTTCCTTAGCTTTGCAGAGTAATTTTCCTTGTTAAATTCTGTGATTTTGTGTATTTCCATTAATAAATAGGTTTTTTCCCTTCCTTCACTTCCCTTTGAGGAAAGTATATATTTTATTGAGGTCGGTTGGGAGTAAAAAGGGGGTCGTACTACAAACTGAAACAGACACAAATGAAAAAACATCTGGTTGGACATATTCTGCCAAGCCCAAGATCTCTACATTTTCCCTTTCAGTTAAGCAGACTCCAATAGTATGAGATTCAACAAGACTAAGTGCCAGGTTCTTCACTTTAGACGTAACAACCCCATGCATCATTATCAGCTGCAAGATGAGTGGCTGGAGAGTGGTGAAATGGAGAGGGATTTAGGAGTAATGATTGACAGAAAACTCAATATGAGCCAGCAGTGTGCTCAGGTGGCTAAGAAGGCCAATGGCATCCTAGCCTGTATCAGGAACAGTGTGGTCAGTCGGACGAGGGAAGTTATTCTTCCCCTGTACTCGGCGTCGGTCAGACCACATCTTGAGTACTGTGTGCAGTTCTGGGCTCCCCAGTTTAAGAAGGATGTTGAGCTGCTTGAGAGTGTCCAGAGAAGGGCGACAAGGATTGGAGGACAAGCCCTATGGGGAGCAGCTATGGGAACTGGGGTTGTTCAGCCTGGAGAAGAGCAGACTCAGAGGGGACCTCATTGCTGTTTACAACTACCTGACGGGAGGTTGCAGTCAGTGGGTGTGAATCTCTTCTCTCAGGCTGACGACACCAGAACAAGCAGATATGGCCTTAAGCTACACCAGGGGAGGTTTAGACTGAATCTTAGGAAGAGCTTTTTCACAGAGAGAGTGATCCTTCACTGGAATGGACTGCCCAGGGAGGTGGTGGAGTCACCATCCTTGGAAGTGTTTAAGAGAAGACTCCATGAGGAGCTCAGTGACATGGTCTAGATGGTGGGAGGCTTGGATAGATGGAGCATGATGCCCATGGTTCCATGCTTGTGGGTCTGATCCCTGGGTGAGCGTTCGCTTGAGAGTTGGACTAGATGATACTGTGGGTGCCTTCCAACTCAGAATAACCTGTGAACCTGTGAGTAAAACCACAGCCTTTCATACTTTTTCACTTTATGCAACTGCATGCCTCAAGTTCTCTGGTAGAAATCACCAGGAATATGCCATGATTAACATGGTATTTCAAAGAAAACCTTGAAGGGAAGTTTGGGAATTTTTTTGATCCTTTTGAACTTTTAAACAAGAGAGAACCTCCAATGGACCAGGCAAATTGGGGGGGTTGTGGCTTTTGTTAGGCAGCACGACATCATTAGCTTAAATTTGATAGTTTCCTATGCTTATGCATTTTAGGCTGAATGTCAGGATAACTACAATAATTTAATCAAGCAATACTGATAATACATATGTATTAAGACACTGGCTTCTGCCAAAACATTTTCAGTGTCCTACTCCATACAATGAGAATGAGTTGCAATCAACATCTTGAGAGTAAACAAACCATGAGCCTAAAAAATCTTTCTTTAACTAAGGACTGTGTCATAAATTTTGTATTGTGTGATAGTGTTTATTGCTTATACTAATGCAGTATTTAGAATAGACTTAATTTTTCATGTCAGCAAGCCTGCTGTTATGTGCTTACTGGAGTTTTAATTTTTCAATACAGTAATTAGTATATTTGTATTCTAATTAATAATTTTCATTATATTCTCATAAGCAACAGTTTCTCAGCTTTCAACTATTTCAAAATCACTTGAGATGTAAAGTTTCCTTTGAGGTAGCTAAATTCTACTGAGCGATGTACAGTCTACTGCAGGGCCCTGCAGACATGTTTTGGTAAAGAGGTTTTGATGCTCAGATGCTAAATAATTGGAAGGTAAAAGCCAAACGGAAATTAACTTCAGTTCAATCAGCCTTTACTCTTATGTATTTATATCTAGAAAGTTGGTAGATACTGATTAACCAGGGCTGTTCAGAACTGTTTTAATGAGGCAGTCAGAACTTGGGGAGGGCTAAAAAAATAAACAAATTATTTTGTGAAGAGAAGAGAAGAGAAAAGAAGGGAGGGGAGAAAGGATTAAAAGCTGGCAACATGACAGTTTGGGACATATATATTTTGGAATTAATGAGCATTATTGCCAACATTTTATTTAGACAATGAAAACTCAATAATTCAAACTGTCAACAATAATAAGATAAAACCAAAAAATATTTAACTTTTTACAACAAGACCATATAAGGGGACACTGTAAGTTTGTTATAGCCTGGTTTTTCTGTACTTGTAATAAAAACATACATATAATTCATGACAGGTGAACCATCAAAATCCCCTTAATCAGTAAAAGCCAACTGGATAAATAAAGCAATTTAGACAGCTGCATAGAACTCACTGATGTTATCAGCAAAAATACAGTAATCCCTCAGAATTTGCTGGGGGTCGGGTCTGTGCGGGTCCCATGAGTTATGAAATCCGTGAAGATACCAAACCCATGAATATTCAACTACTCCCCGCCTGTAGCCACGCACCCTCCACTAATAAGGTTCTGAGGGGTGGTCTTGGGAGTGTGGCTTGCACTGTAGCACCTCATCAAAGCGGAGGAAGCACCCTTTGGGGCTTCCTGGCCGCAAAATCCAGGGTCCGGGACATTCTGTGCACGTGCGCAGCCTCACAACTCACTGAAAATCCAACCACAATTAATTGAATACATGGATATGCAAGCCACGAATATGTGGGGGTCACTATAATTATTATTGTTCCTGAGAACTAAAAAATTCGATTATTACCAAACCCCCACATATAGTCACAAAGAAATGACACTGTTATCTTAAAGGTTATTTTAAATAAAA
>WEKX01022124.1:0-10367 GCA_013390025.1 Pitta sordida | reverse complement strand
GGCAGTTCAACATTTGCCCCCAGCTTAGAATCATCTATGTATACATTCCATATTTTGGATCATTGGTTAATGGTGAAATATGAGTCGCTCCTGTTTGCCTATTTATGTCCCAGCTGTAACAGTGGGACTACTGCAGTTTTCCCTTAGCACGCCTTGCTTATTTGAGGCCCAGTACGCCCAAATGGTGATATCAGCAGGAGGTTACAATAGTGTCACCCTAGCTGTAGGGATCAGTGAATTCAGCAGAGCCGATTCAGACCTTGTAAGGAGGAGACACTTGAGAGTACTAGTACCACAGCGAGATGGATGAGATAGCAATGGAGTCATGCCTGGATTTTGCAGAGAAGGAGGACCTTGCTTGGCCTTGAGGGAAGAATCATGGACACATAGAGAAGAATGAGCTTGGGAAAGACGCATGCTTTTACTGCAAAACAAGGAAAAGTCAAATAACAAACATGCTGTTTGGTGCTTGAGCTTAAAATTTTATGGCATGGTGGAAATTTTGTGCAGCAAGTATTTTAGATTTTACTGGTTAAGCACCAAATTCTGGTTATTTTAATTATTATTTTTTCTTTTGTTTGACACAAGCTTTTATGTTGTAAACTAATACGAAGGATGGTTTTAATGAGGGGTGCTGACCAGGCTTTAATTTCAGAATAATTAAAGATTTGTTATGAGTACTGAAATAGAATAATAAAAACATACTTACAAATTTTATGTAGTGAGCATTCCTATTAAACCTTAATGATTATCTTGTATATATGCCATTTGTGTAGCAACCTTTTTCATGTAAAAAAATGGCAAATACATTATAGGAATGATTCCCCCAAATGAAATCTGATGAAAAGAGTTACAGTCAACCCTCTCACACTTTGCGCCCCCCAGACAGTGGCTTCACATCTTAGTGGTGGGATTTTTCAGTGATTAAGGAGGCCTGTTTCGGGACTGCGCATGTGTGACATGACACTCATGAATATACAAAGTAGGCAGTCATGAATAGGCAAATTTCCACCCCCCCGTGGCTGCCCATGCTGCAATGGTGAGCCGGGGCAGGTGCCCGTGCTGCGGAACCGCAGTGGCGAGCTGGCCGAGTGCTGCTCCTGCAGCGGCTCAGCTCGGCTTGGCTCGAGTGCCACCTGACCCGTTCGCCTCCGCTTGACTCTGAGCAAGGAGGCTTTGAGCAGTTATGAAAGATTTACACACTCTCAGGTTAGACATGGTGTCTGAGACTTTCTTGGGTTAGACATCTACCTCGAGTATGGAGAGACCAGGTCTACCCACCTAGAGAGACCAGGACAGCGGTGCGGGCGGCTCCCCACACCCATGTCCCCGGACAAGAAGAAAAGGTTTTTTTCCCAGCATGGGGTGGCCGCAGGTGCCAGGAAGCACCAACATGAACACCAACACATTGCAGGGCAATGCCAATACAGCGCCAGAGCGCCGGGGGGCCGTGTGAGGGTGTGGGGTAAATTTGCATATTAATGAGCTGCCATTCTACATGGACGGAGGGCTTTGCAGATAGGGGGCAAGACACATGGTACTGTGGTATAGGAGACCCGACTGTACTAGTACTAAACCCAGTTCCTTAAACGGTCTTCATTGGTGTTAATTTTCCAATATTGTATGAAATGGACCGCTTTATATTCCAGGTAAGTATAATAAAGCTCCACATCTTATAGGGGACTTGGAAATTTTATGGAGGAATGAATGTATTTACTTCCAGCTTTCTGCTACCTGTCTGCTTGGATACCTCCTCATGGTGACACACAAGCATGACTGGAGGCTCGTGACAGAAATGAAGTTTGATTAGTGACAGTGGGCTACTTCAGACACCTGGGAACCTGTTTGATAGAATGCCTGTCTGTAGGTGAAAAGACATGAGATCTTCTGTACAAACTTCTCCCATGAATTTTGTGTAGGAAGAAACCAGATCAATAAAAGGTGCCCACAAAAATGCCATGTCCACATTGTTTCAACTTCTGGTTGGAGCCAACAGTCAGAGGCAATCTGCTCTTCTCCTAGTTCATTTGACACTAGGGCTTGGAAAGTGGGGAGTGATCAAAGCAGCAGGGTAGGAGAAACCCTCATCTGCAGTAGTTTTGTATGCTGAACACATCCATAGGCACCATTTTTCTGACAGCTGAGTGTGGTTTAATAGGCAGTGCAAAACAGAAGATGAAGTGTGTACAGACCTAATGCAGTAGGGGAGACATATTTTAAATATTGTTATTAATTATATCAAAAGCATCTGAGCAACAAAAACCAAATAAGATTGTGATTTAGTGAAATAGTGAGAGATGTGTTACCTAGCTAAATATTTGAATAAAACATGCAAATACGTGGGAGATTTGAGCAGTGACTTATGAAAGCCTATTCCTCCTTTTTTTCCATGTGGCTACTTTTGGTTTGCCTGACTGCTTTTTTGCAGGCTTAGCCTAATTATTTTTATTCCCACATGTAAAATATTGTAAATGCACACGGAGCATGTAACACAGACCACGTGTGTATGTTTGCTTTTGCATAGAAATATATATTCATTCATGTATACATATGTATAAACTCTTTATTTTTGTGTTTATGTGGATACATATACATATGCGCTCAGTATAACCAATATTTTACGCCACTCAGGACTTGATTTAAGCACACATATTTTCCAGAATGATTCCTTAAGCTATCATCCACAGCAGTAAGCCTCCTTCTCCCTGCTCTCCTCTGATAAAGCTGCCCTGCCACCACTGACCTGAAATCTCAGCAACCTGATGGGTAGATCTCGTTTGTGATATGCATTTTGATGAGCCTTCAGTGCAAATCCAATCTGGGTTGCAAGCTAGCTGATGCACGGCTGTCCTTCTCTTCCTTATTTAACACAACCATATTTTCCTCATTCCATATACTGAATTTTGTTTAAGGGTCTCTGTTCAGCCTAAATTTGAAAACAAAATATAGTTCAGCTGATACGAGGAATCTCTACACAAGAGCAACTGAAAAGAAAAAGCAGCACACATTTTCAGCCATAATTTAGTATACAGATGGTAACGATAGGAGGTGTTGGTTGCAAGAAATGAGTTGTTCAGGAAGATTCACTCAGCTGAATTTTGATTTTCTTTCCAGCAGACCTCCTCACATGGTATTGTTTATGCAAATATATCGTCTTTTCAAAAAGCGTCTGGCTTCAGAAAAGCTCTGGCAGTAGAGCACAAAAGCTAAGTTGTACAGCAGCTACCAGACCTGAAAAGACAGGCTGAATGGAGCAATGGATGCAATATGCAGTCGGCCAGACAAACAGAAGAACCATTCTTTTCTGGGTACCAGTGGTGTGTGGAGAAGGCAGCCTACCCCAGAGGGAGGAAGAAAAGGGCCTGAGATGGGAGTAACTGCCCTGATCCTATAGAAAACAAAAAAAAGGCTAAAGGCACCAGAGCCAAGCATTATTGATGCAACTACCGTTAAGACTTAAAACTGCTTTAACCCACTTTTAGGACCTCTTGCAGTGCTGCTAACTTTGCCAAGAGAAATTAATTAGCAATTTAAGTTGCTTGTATGTATGAAATATGGCAATGAGAAAAGTAGAACAGTTCTTACACTAATTTTCTAACCTCTAGTAAAGAATGAAGAGGGTTTGTTTTTTTTTTGCTGTTAACTTTAGCAGCACAGGACACTGGTAAATATTTTTCCAACAGCTAAAATATAACTGAGATAAATTCCCTGTACAGAAATGCAATTACATGGAGTCACATATGGAAGAGAGAGCAAGCAAGCACTAGTACAAAGATGTTCAATTGCATAATATCTACGTAATAGGAAATACCAGTTTCTTAATGCAATGTATGTATATATTAATTTTTCAGCCAGCAGAAGTTTTATTTCTGCCCATAACCTAAAAGTTCGGTATAACCCAACCATTATGCGGTGAAAAATCATGTATTTATATGTAGCATTATAACTTTAACGTTTTCTCATTATTTGTTAAAAACTCTATTGATGGTGTACCATATCTTTGTACGTATATCTCCTTAAATATCTGAAATAATATTTCACAACACACACCCTCTCCTCCAGTTTTTAAGCAAAAAGGTGTTGATTTTCTAATAGATTCACATTTTGTATATATTTTTTCAAGTGCTGCATATACGTATAGCAGGTGTGTTTAGCACACAAAACATATACAACCTCGGTGTCATACAAACTTTCAGTGTCATGTTTTATGCTAACTGCAAATTCAACTGCAGATGCATTTAATCTGTTTTGTTTGGGATTTTCAAAGCGTTTCATATGGTATGAAGAAACCATCAGCTCTGTTAAGTGAAAATTTTTGTCAGGTCATTCCTCTGTTGAATGTATGAATAATGTATTTTTAATTTCAGCATTTCTGGATGCTTGCCGTTTAAATGAAAGAACGAGTCTAGAATAGTTGTTTTAAAGGCCAGTCAAAGATAGCATGAACAGCACAGAGAAAGCATCTTGAAATGCAGTTCTGCAAAATCTGGTCATTAATTCAAACTTACATCTAATTCTTTTTATGCCAGAAAATCTGAAAACTGAGTACAAGAGAGAATGGCATCATCTGCATTTCAGTGGCCTGCCTTCAATATAAAAGCTATCTTCTTATCTCTCTTTTTTATCCCACTACAAGAACTGTAGCAGAGACAAGGCTTTTTTTAGAGGGTTTAGTGTTAGAGTAAGGGGTTATTTGCCACCTGCCATCAGTTTGTAGTTTGCATATCAATAAAAAAATTTAATAAACTAAATTCAAGCATATATGATATAGTTAATGTAGAAGGTCCATTGTTAAGGGGGAAATACTATATTCTTATCAGTGACTTTAAACAGCTATTCATCATTTCTAAAGGGCAATTATTTGGAATCTATTAAGCTAGAATTCATAATACCCTGCATACGGAATTTTAAATAGAAATCTGTATTTAGATGAAGGAATACATTAGTATAAGTCATTAGAGCACTGAAAATCCATGACTTGTTCATTTTTCACTTAGTTTTTTTTTTTCCCCCGGAGAATATGAAATGCTGAGGATCTGAGCATTTGAAAAAAACTTCCTAAAGTCTGTCATTTTGGGGGGAAGTTTGAATAATAACATATTCAACCCTATATTCATTGTGTTTCAAGTGTTACGAATTACTGCTGAGAAAGCAAACTACCTGGGAAGAATATTTCAGTAAGCAAACAGAAGGTAAATAGCTAGATAGGTAGGTGGATGGATAGATAGATAGATAGATAGATAGATAGATAGATAGATAGATAGATAGATAGATAGATAGATTGCATTTATATCTATGTTGGGTAGCCTAGGATAAAGGACCTGGTTCCAAAATGTTTGCTTTGAATAGGAAGAAAACCCATCAAAGGGCAGGGGGCAGATACTTCTTGTAAACTGTTTTCTAGTATGTATTTCATTTTAATGGGCTGGTTTTTCAAAATTATTTTTACAAGCCTGATTATCGATGACTAAAAATAATTGATTTTAAAAAAGTAATGGAAAATGATAACAGAACTGGAGAATTGAACCTGTTTATCATCTCAATGAATGCTAATGAATCTTCTACCAGAGCCTCATGAACAAGTAAAGCAAGGATCCAAGTCCCGGTAGAGAAAAAAAAAGATAAGCTAAAAATCATCATCTCATGCTGCACATATTTTCACAGTAAATCTGGTTTAAGAGATAAAAAAGCACAGCATATGGGTAACTTACATCTGCTTTGGAACTATGTGAACACCATTTGCTCCAGCAAACACACTGTTAAAACATCACTTCTCACAGCGAGCTGTTCAACACACACTTGCACATCTTATGTCTATGCATACACATATGTGAGCGTGCATGCACAGCTTTGTACCAAGAGATTTCCTATCAAGAGGCTCAGTATAATGAATTTGATATATGGTATATATATATATCTGTGTATAAAATATATACAGTATAGTAAAGAACCAATAACATGACAATATGAAATTTATATCTGCTGTTCTTTAGGATTCTATTACTCATTAATATATAGCCACAGCAAAATGACCGTATGGAAGTGAAGGTCATATTTCAAGCCTGATGCTTTCTTATCTCTGCAAGGATGATGCTGACATTCTGTTTCTGTAGATATAGAAAGAAAATTACAAACAGGGAGATATTAAGTAAGTTTCTGGGCTCCTTTTTGGAGCACTGTGGGTAGGTGGAGAGGAGAGATACTAAGAATTTCATGCCATAGTTGGGCACTGTCCTCAGCAGACCTGCCACAGGGAGACAATGGCTTCCCCGTGGGACCAAGAAACTGCCAGCCCTTGGGAGCATTTTAATGCAGAGGGTGGAATGGGCTGAAAATGAGAAAAAAAAATTATGTTCCTTGAGAAAACCCAGCAGTTAATTTATTGCAAGCTTTTTTTATTGCCTTATTAATATAGTCTTCTTTATGGCTTTAGAGAAGGAGACTTGTTTGTCACTTACTCTCTGTGGTTTTGGGCTGGGCAGAGGATGCTAGACTCTAAAGCAGGAATGCATTTTTTTTGCAAGAACTTTCCTGAACTGATTTTCTGTGCTGTGGTCTATGTTCCTTTTCACAGTAGGAGTCAGAGGACCATGAGATGTTATTTGTAGGTGCTGCCCTGTGTTAGGTGTCTTGCCAAAACATTCATAAACTAGACTTCAGATAAACTGGATGTCACTAGTTTGGGCTCCCTACAGCTAGGTTTGTTCTAAGTTTGGCAACCTGTTACCCTGTTTGTGTTGCTATTACTGATGGATGATACATGATCACAGGGTGCATTAATCTAACAGGAAATTTGTACACACAAGAAACTTCAATGGACTTGGCAAAAACGGGTCCTAAAACTATTTTAGGAGGCATGAACAAGTTGCCATGGTTTGGCAACATTTGAGCTTTTTCAGTCCGATCATCGTAATGGGCAGATGCATATTAATCATCATGGCAAACTCAAAATAATCTGGATACTGGAGCAAAATAAATTTAGGTTTAAATTTATTATGTAAAATAGGCCTGAAACTTAGAAGAAAACACTCAGACACAGTCGGCCTGTGATTCCTTTCTCCTTGTCTTATCCCATATCAGAACAGACACAGTTCACATTATATGTGATAACAGGGAAATTCAAGAAGACTGTTTCGAAGCATGTGTCTAACTAAAACATGATGCAAAATCCCTACTCAGTTTTCAGCATGGCTTCTCTGGGTGTCTCCTAACTTGCTGAAAGGAAGTCAATTTTAAATAATGGCAAGTTAATCCAAACCACATTGTTTGGCATAGCGAGAGTTGCAGCAGCTTAAAAAAATGGAGGTTTCATCGAACAGGCAGAAAGAGAAAGAAGGTTTAGAAAGGTCTTCAGTCTATATGACTTACCTAAAAACCAAGCAACAAGATATTGGATGAGACAGTTAAATTGCAGCACACTGCTGCAAGATGACAGAGTATATGTTCAACCTGAGAGCACAAGAAAGATCTTTGTCTTAAATTAAACTATTCATGTTAGTTAAAGTCAGGTATGTGCATAAGAAGCATCTTCAGAATTTGATCCTGAGTGCTCATGCCTTTACTAAACCAAACCTGGCATGAGTGGCTTGATATCAGGTCAGCATCACTAGAAGCTCTCAATCCCAGTTAGGAAAACTATATAGAGAACAGTTCAGATTACTTATTCATACTTTAAATGTAAGCTTGAAACACATCCAGAAAGCCATGTTCTTCATTAATTGTCTTCTTGTTAAGTTCAATACATTAATGATTTTTTCTCTGTCTTGTGCAGTGTTCAGGACATCAGAGAGAATATCACCACAGAGCCATCTACCCCGTCAGCAGTACAAGTTGTGGAACGAATTATTATTGAAACTAAATTTAGGTATCAGGAGACGATACACTGAACTTGTGAAAACACAGGAGTAAAATTACATCCCATGACTTTATGGGTGTGCAGCTACAAGCGGTAACAACTTAACAGGAGTAAGTAAATTGGTGAATAGACAGGTCCTGCGCTTGATCATGCTTTGCCTGAAGACCAAGGATCTACGTGTACCTGATCTAACACAAATAACCAAATAGCCAGGTGAACCTGAATGTGAGAATAAATTCAAGAAATCTGTCTGTAGCAAAAGGATGCTTTAGAAGATAAATGGCACTTGTACTTAAGTGTTACAGAATGAAAGGAAGGGATTTCCAGAAGATAATAAAATAGTATACTTTCTCCTTTCCAATGCATTTCTATTTCAACTCCAGATAAATTTATATGCATAAATATATATATAAAATGCATATATATATATATATGCTTTTTCCCCCAGAGAAATAAGTCACCTTAGTTATGACATAGTTGAGAGATATTGGTGTTCTCTGTGCATTACCTTATTTCACATATGAATCGCTGCCTGCAGATCACACAACACAGTGGACTGGTGAGTGACAGAGGCCATCCCCTACCAAGAGCAGATTCAGGAGCAGCTGCACTGTGCAGAAAACGTACTCCCTCCCCTTCCTGATTTTGGGATCTTATTTCTAGAGGGTTCATTGAAAGGATTATATGTGTGGCAGAGATGTAAAACTCTACTTAAATTCAGTGACATAGTATGTTTTATTAAGCAACGCCCTGCTTCCATCCTCCTCCAAACCCAAGAAATGAGGAAAAAGCAGCCTGATAGGCTGCGTTCTTACTGTGTTATCTCTCAAACCTTTATAAAGAGAAAAAGGTGTCACAATCAATACTTGAGGAAGTTGAAGGTATTATTGATTTATTAAATTGAAGTAAATTGATGTTAAAATATGTTTAGTGTCTGAATCTTTATTGTTGTGTAGTCATAATCAACTCTTTTGGATTGGATATAGGAAAAGCAGTATAAATCTTCCTGAAATTTAAAGTGAAGAGTATNACCACCACCCTCTGAGCTCGCCCTTCTGGAAATCTTCCTGAAATTTACAGTGAAGAGTAAAATGAAGCAGAGAGTTTCCCCCTGCTATTGGAATTCTAATAATATTGTATTATGTTATTGGTGCAGTGCCTAGTAGTATTTATTGTTTGCCACAGTAAAGATATTCGGCAGAATAGTGAAGGTTACTCACGTAATTTTCTTCTGAACTTTTTTTATGGAAATTCTTTGGAAGGATTGTAGGAAACAATACTCTGTATATTTAATTTTTGTTGAAAATTGTAGTATACTTTTAAAGGAAAAAAACCCCACAAACCAAAACCCACTAACAGAAAGAATATCAACTTTTCCTAACAAGAATGACCTCTGTACCCAGACAGATGTATTTACATATGGATATTGATATTATCACATTGGAAGGAACATACATATTTCTTTTCAGTTACCACTACTGCTTTAAGTAGTGAATCCGTGCTCATTTTCCTTTTGGAGAAAGCAATGAACAGGTCAATCTGTAACTGACACCACTGTGAATCTTTGCAAGTGTCTTCACAAAGAGATGAATCAGGGTGATAACATGTTGTAAAAAATACCTTCTTTCCTGGCTGACTTTGGAGAATTCATTTTACATCCTTTAAGTGAAGGTGAATGACTCTGCTTTGTTTTCCACATGACAAATGTTTGCATGTGTGCATGTTTGTATTATGCTAAACCCTGCATCCAAATAGTTTTAGCAATTGATCATCTGCACAGTAGGTCTAATGTGTTTGATTTGCACTCTTCTTAATGAGGATGAATATTTTATTTCCATAGCGTAAGCCTTGGTAGGTTGCAGGTGTTGCAGGTAAACAAGAAAAATGTAGAGGTCCTGAGACCTATTTTTCTCCCCAGGAAATTTCAGATGTAAATCTGGACCCCTACAAGGAATTCATGGAGGAAAATTCATGGCAATTGTGTGAACACTTGTTTCAAATTAATTTCCGTAGCACCTCTACAAAGGAAATTCTTCCAATGTTACAGGCCAGGTTGGATAGTTTGTGCAGTCACTGAAGTGAGAATAAAGCAAATCAAGAAGCTGAAGTAAAGGTTGCTTTTGGGTTAATGTATTTCTAAATACACACAGAAAGAGATACAATCCAAATGACTCTTTAGTGCTAGTGTCAATAGATAAACACTGTCTTTTCTGTCCCATTAATATGGATTGCTTCATTTTAAAGAGGTTTTGAACTTTTACATGCTTTCGCAAAAGAGCGTAAATAGAGTTTTCAAGTAGCAATTACAGTCTAAAAGAATCAAAAAATAAAAGAGAAGTATGGCAGACCATGCCTTACCCCATATATGATAAGAAAAACTGCACACTTACAAGGAAGTATGATTTGAGTATGATTTGTTACTGGGTGGGAGGCACTTGAAAGGTTCATGAAAAGCTGTTTAAAAAAACAACAAAGGATGGCAAATAGAACTCACAGAATCACAGAATCACAG
>WEKX01022123.1:19563-81275 GCA_013390025.1 Pitta sordida | reverse complement strand
TCAGAATAACCTGTAACCTGTGAAATGTGTTGGATCTGAGATAGGAAAACAAAGCTATGTAGCTGTAGATGAGACGGTTAAATGAGATTTGTAAATAGATTGAATACAGTTACTGAGTTTTATCCTGGAGACTTGTTGAGAGTACCACAGATAAATCACAGTTTTTGACTAAACTTTCAGGTGTCTTAAGTGACTCTTTTTTCTTGGTGCTCAGTGAAAAAGTTGAATTTTTGTATTAGAGACATCCAGTAAAGGAGTTAAGGAAAACCATGTGGATTGGTAGTACCAGGTTTTTTTAAAATCCTTAGCTTACATCTGTTGTAGGCAGAATGACAGATACACATTAAAGGTGACATCTCTGAAACTATAAATGAAAAAAAATCACACTGTAGTGAACTTTAGCAAATTGTTAACTTCTAGTAAGAAACAGCATCTATGTTGTGTGCTTGTGAGACAAAATTCTTTGTCGTCAAATGCATTTCTCCATATCCAGGTTACTGTATGTATGTATTTCATCTGTTGGATCATGTGTATGTTCCTTGGTAATTTTTCTGATTTACAGCACTACTAGGCATGAATCTGTTAAGACCTTCACATGAGTGTTACTATTTCATGACATCATATTTTGTTGTCTTTGGTAACATTCTTAAATTAAGTACAGTGTTACAAGGATTATTGAAAAATAGACAGGACTTGAAAATAGAGTTCAGTTTTCACTGACTCTTTGCTTTCCCTTGGCAGCATATCAAAGCAAAGTAATAACGTCTTGGTGCCAGTGTTTTAAAATGTAGCTCAGATGTCTATTGTAAGGTCAGATCTGTTCTGTTTCATTTGCTGCTTCCTTCTGCTCCTGGGGAGGCTGCTTTTAGTTTGCAGAAATCCCTTTCTAATAGGAAGGTGAGCTTTTAGACACCGTGATCTTGGGCCCTCAGAGGTAAATCAAAATAATGCATCACTCATTTACTGTTGGCATTGCCTAACTTAATAAGTTATTCTGGACTCAGAGTGCTTGGCTGAGATGGATGATCAAAATTATTATATTGCTTACAGAGTCCCACTGGGGTCAGTGTTAGGCCCGGTACTGTTCAACATCTTTATTGACAATATGGATGAGGGAATTGAGTCCATCATCAGCAAATTTGCGGATGATACCAAGCTGGGGGCAAATGTTGAACTGCTGGAGGGTAGGAGGGGCCTTCAGAGGGACCTGGACAGACTAAAGAAATAGGCAGACTCCAATAGTATGAGATTTAACAAGACTAGGTGCCGGGTTCTTCACTTTGGACATAACAACCCCATGCATTGCTACTGACCGGGGAATTAGTGGCTGGAGTGTGGTGAAATGGAGAGGGATTTAGGAGTAATGATTGACAGAAAACTTAATATGACCCAGCAGTGTGCTCAGATGGCTAAGAAGGCCAATGGCATCCTGGCCTGTATTAGGAACAGTGTGGTCAGTCGGACTAGGGAACTTATCCTTCCCCTGTGCTTGGCACTTGTCAGACCACATTTTGAGTACTGTGTGCAGTTCTGGGCTCCCCAGTTTAAGAGGGATGTTGAGCTGCTTGAGAGGGTCCAGAGAAGGGCGACAGGGATGGTGAAAGAACTGNAAAGGACTGGAGGACAAGCCCTATGGGGAGCGGCTATGGGAACTGGGGTTGTTCAGCCTGGAGAAGAGGAGGCTCAGAGGTGACCTCATTGCTGTCTACAACTACCTGCGGGGAGGTTGCAGCCAGGTGGGTGTGAATCTCTGCTCTCAGGCTGACGACACCAGGAGAGGACATGGCCTTAAGCTTCACCAGGGGAGGTTTCGACTGGGTGTTAGAAAGAGGTTTTTCACAGAGAGAGTGATCTCTCATTGGAATGGTCTGCCCAGGGAGGTGGTGGAGTCACCATCCCTGGAGGTGTTTAAGAGAAGACTTGATGAGGAGATTAGTGTCCTGGTCTAGTTGGTGGGAGGCTGTTTGGGAGTTGGACTAGATGATCCTGTGGGTCCCTTCCAAGCCAGAGGAACCTGTGAATCTGTCTGATTACCTCATGAAAGTGCTATGTGCCAGTCATGTGGACTCTCTCCGCTGGACAGAAAGATCTGCAGTATAGAGACTGTGAGCAGCATGTCCAAACAAAGCTAAAGATGTGCGGCCACATTTTCTGGATGGTGGCTTTTGGACAACTACTGAGCCTGTGTTCGCAGACTCTCAGGGTGTATTTCTTGGGAGCCTTCTCCTGAAGGCAGCTGAATTCCTCACCTTGACCATAAAATGGGGTAGGGTGGTGTGAATGTGGATCTATTTTCCATTTTCAGTGTGCACCTTTTGATAGAAAATAAGAAGTAGTGAACAATACCTCCACTGTAGTTCCTTGGAATAAATAGAAAACATTTAGCCTTGGATTTGGGGGAAAGGGGTTGTTTGATTTTTAGGGTGTGCATGTATGAAGGGCTTTTTTAACTTCCTAGACCACAGTCCTTAATCCTCGTGAAATATCCTAAACATCACTGCAGACACTCCAGTCTTTGCCTTCAGGAAGTAGACTGGCCAGACCTGCATGTCAGTTCCCTCAGACAAAGGTGAGAGGAGGGAGTAGTTTTTATCTGCTACTGACGAACATCAGACTCCCAACATCTGATGACAGGTTGCTATTTCATGCTCTACGGTTTTGTTTCAACAGAAATTCAGTATGCTGTTTCACTGAATGACTTTGTCTTCCCTCTTTAGATGAAGCTATTATGTTTATGGACTGAAAGCATTTTCGCATGCCTAGAAAGATATGCCTGGGTTATAGTATTGGAGAAGAACTGTGCATTGTGCACCAAGAAAGGAAAGAATTTTGTCATGAGTGACTTTCACAATCATTTCGGTAGATCATGAATCTGCCTATATTAGCTGTAAAGTACTGCATTTCGGTGATCTTTGCACAAGATGTTCATGATAATGCGTAACTTGAGGAAAAGTATCTCTGGATCATCAGTCATTACTGTAGGACAGACTGGGTAGTATTTTCTGAAGTACCTAGCTAGTGTAGTGTGGCTTTATTTATTCCCTTTGCAAACTGGCATTGTTTCAGGGAAGAGGAAATGAAAAGAGATGTTTGCTCTTGTGAGTGAATGCCATAGGTGTCTTGGAGGATCATGTGGACTTGAAGAAAACTAACAGGAATACAGATGGCAGTTGAAATAGCCATTGAAATGTTGAAATGTACAATGAGGCTTTTCCAGTCAGATTCCTTTTCAAAATGAGTATTTAGTATTCTGGTAACTAAAGCAAGGAGTGCCTTCCTATTAAAATAAGACAGAACTTGAGTTTCTGAAGGAAAATTTAGTTTCATTTTTGTGATGCATTGATCTGGCAGGTTACCACTAAATGTTTTCATCATTCAGGTGCTTGGCCCATATTTGATTCATCTAAATGTTAGAAGTTACTACTGGTTTCATCTTTTACCTAGGTCTCTTAGTCAAGGATCAGTCCCATTAACTTACTGCTGTAATTATAATCCCCAGACACTTTACAGTCTGGGCATTTGGAGGATATTGCTGCATAATCCTTACTAAGAAACTTAGAACATTGTGGCTAATGATTGAAAAATCAAGACTGCATACAGTGCAATAACTCACTGTTTCTCACAAAATAGTCCTGACTCAGACCATAATAGGTTAATTGCCGCATCCAGAAATGAATCCAGAAATTAATTCCCTTTAGGAGCCATTATCACATGTGGGGTTTTCATTGAGGTATTTATAACTGTAATCTTTGGTCTCAAAGCTCATGTAACTGTTCAGTCCAGCAAAGGGGTTCAGAAAAGTAATGTCCTGCTCTCATACTTAGGCTTTGCTAAACGTAGAATTTTCAGTTCTAGTTCAATCAGTCAAGGCCCTGCTATTTTCAGGCACTATTCCAATCTAACACAATTTGAATGTCAAGTGTCTTATGTTTTGCACTCACAAGGCCCACAGGATAGTCTAGACACATACTGACAAAAAAAAAAAAGTTCTGCATTTGTCATAGGAAGTGTATCTTCAAATATATCAGAAGATCTGTTCCTTTTATTCTGTTTTTCTGTGTCTAGACTGAATCACAATTGTAAAACAAGAGTCTGTTCAGCCAGGTCTATCTCTTCTGTTTCCTCCTGGAATAAATGGCATAAATTTGCACAGCATTGTCTTGGCATAGGATCCTAAAGTATGTCTTAATTTTATAGTGACTGTATTGAAAGTTGCCTTTTCACACACAGATCACACACAGAATATTCTGAGTTGGAAGGGACCCACAAGGATCATCGAGTCCAACTCTTAACACTGTCTCCCTGGCGGGAATCGAACCCAGGTCTCCCACACGCCAGGTGGGGACACTTACCACTGTACTAAAGTTTGAATGAAGTCTGCCTATATCTCTCTCATTTGTCTGCCTATGTATCCAAGGATTTATTTTCTTTTTCCCCCTCCTGTAATAACCCAGGTACCATGTTGTTCTGCTGTCAAGTTTGTCTGCATTTTGTGAAGAAAACATTTTTTATCAGTGTTTTTTCTTGGCATAACATCTCTTTTATTTCTGTCAATTCTATTACTATCAATTTGAATTTAAGGGCATTATCTCAGCCTCATAATTTTTTAATGCCTAGACAAAATACTCAAAAACAATCTTGAAGGAGAGTAGCATAACTTGAATTTGGACTTAAACTGTGTCAGCTGTACACAAGTGACCTGATGTTGGCAATTTTAATGAGTTTGCACTGTATAGTGCAGGCCGACGTGAAACAACAATGCTAGACTGTGAGGGAACTAGACTGTGTTACCACTCTGGGATGTGCTTTCGGTCTCTGTACGGGTGCTAGGTGTTAGATGGTGAGTTGGACTAGATGATCTTTGTGGGTGCCTTCCAACTCATAATATTCTGTGATTCTGTGATACTTCTGCTTTCAGGTAGTGTTTCTCCTAACATACCTAGATTTAGGTAGACCATGCCTTAAATAAAATTGTAATTTGAAAAGACTCAAGTCTGGGGTCTCAACTCCATTGGTTAGACCTGAAGAAACCAAGATTCTCTTCCTCGTTTTGTGCTGTTGAGATTTGGTGACCGTCCAAAGATGGACGGTCTTTATCTCATTGAGAATATGGTCTAGGTAATCAACCAAGAGGATAAAAGTAATGAATTGTCATTTGTGAGCATTCACTAAGTGACTGGCACCAACAAGTATTCCAGTACACAATTTTTTTTTTTCTGATCATTCTACTTATTTTAGCTCATGGGGAAAACATGTAAACTATGAACTAACTGTACTTTGCTACCATGTGTGGGTTGATGACAATATTAAGGTTTCGCTGTGGTGTTGGAGTGTTTTAGGTGAGCTTCCATGGTCAGCAGTGTCAGGTAATTTCTTATATATTTCTCATTCATTCTAATACTAGTGGTCCTTAATTTATATTTAAGGTATCTAAACACATTTATTTGATCTATGGGGAACATGAGCCTTATTTAGAGAGATGCTATAACAGGATTCTATGAGTGACCCAAATACAGTCGAGTCTCCTGTACCACGGTACTGCAGGTCTTGACACTGCTCCATGAAGCCCTCCTTCCACGTTGATTGGCAGCTCATTAATATGCAAATTTGCCCCGCACCCTCACATGGCCCCCTGGCACACCAGCGCTGTTTTGATTCTGCTCTGCTGTGTGTCGATGTTCGTGTTGGTGCTTCCCGGTGCCCACAGCCACCCCATGCTGGGAAAAGCCCCTTTTCCACTTGGCTGGGGACACAAGTGTGGGGCAGCCGCCCGCGCCGCTGTCCCAGTGTCTCTCCGGGTGGGTAGACCTGATCTCTCCATACTCTGAGTGGACGTGGTGTCTGGTCTCAGACACCAAGTCTACTCTGAGAAAGTCTCAGATACCACGTCTAACCCGAGAGTGTGTAAATTTTTAATAACTGCACACAGCCTCCTCACTCGGACCTGAGCCGCTGCAGAAGTGGCGTGCCACCACGGGGGAGGCCGGCCACGCTGAGCCAACCTGAGCCGAAGCAGGGAAAGCAGAGCCACCACCAGTGCCAGGAAGCAAGGGAAGCGATGGAGCTGGTGCTGAGAGCGGGGGGGAAGCGGCAGAGCTGGCGGCAGTGCCAGGAGAGAGGGAAGCAGCAGAGCCACTGCGGCTGTGCAGGTTAATTTGCATACTCATGGCTGCCTAATTGAATATTCATGCGTGCCAGGTCACACATGCGCAGTTGCGATAAGAGGCCTCCTTAATCACTGAAAAATCATGCCGCTGAGTGTGAAGCCGCAATATGGGGGCCGCGAAATGGAAGAGGGCTGACTGTAATAGAAGCATCTTCAAATTGGTGAAATCAGGCATTTCCCTGATAGCTCTCTTGGTATTTCCCCACCTTTATTGATAATCAATTCATGATTTAGTACCATTCCACTTTTTCCATTTTAAATGTTGGAAGCAATACACAGAGGGAAAGAATCCCCATCTGAAGGTTACTTCCACCCACAGGTACTCCCTCATAATATGATAGACATACCACCCTAGCTTTTTTAATCCTCTGCTTTGTTACCGGAAGCACTATTGTGGTCTGCCTGTGAAATACTCTGTTACTAACCTACACCAGTCACCAAGTGCTTTTTTTTTTTATTTTTAAGGTCAGATATCTCTGTTTAAGAATAATAATGATAAAAAACAGATGCTTGTTTAGATGCTATTAAGCAGCCATACCAAGTGGTTTTCTGCCTGAGGCCTACTGGACATGATCCAGTGATAGCATAATCCATGGGATTTATGATTTTTATTGCTATCTAACCACATCAGTGTAAATACTGCTAGGCTGTCTCTGCTGTCTCTTCCACTGCCTTTGGCAACTGGCAGGTTTCTTGCTCCTGTTAGATACAAAAGCACAGTGTTCAAACAAACAGGGTATTTTTTTACAGTTCTCCATTTGCTAAGGTAATGAGCATCCCTGTGTTATACAATGGTTCTGCTTTGAGATTGGCTGTGCCTGCTGTTCACTGTGGGGATGCTGGTGCAGTTGTGTCTATATCCAGCTCTGTTAGTTGGAAGGTTCTCCAGGTTCCCCAGAGATAACAACGTTCATTTTTAGGAAAGAAATGGAATGCAGAGCTGCTGTGGTAACTACAGTACGACTAAGGACCTTTTAAAAATCATAAAGAATAATCACAGCTTTGGGAAATTAGACCGTAGCATGTGCAGAGGAATAACGTGAGAGAGTCACAGAAGCCACCAGTGCTGGACTAGACTAGACAGAGGAAGGAAGGAATGAAGAAAGGAAAGAGTGGAAAATCTGTATTGGTGTTTGTGGGGGGCCATCAAATGTGCACTGATTTGTGAAGCTGAAAGACAAGTTTAGGGAATGTTGTCTCCTTTCCCCTTGTAGCATCCATAGACCCATGAGAGGGACTGCAAAGTTTGGTCCCGAGCAACAGTTGGTATCCTGGGGGAGGCAGCAGAATACAGAATATGCATATGTTTCGAGACACCTTTTTTTCAAATGGGAAACAGGAATGTTGACAGGATCACCGCCATTTAGAGCTGAGAAGTTTTGTTCAATGCAATGCAAATACAACACTCATTTCTGCCTGAGCAGTCATGTAATTTAATATGAACCTCTCCTAATTTTATTTTACTGCATTTCTTTTAATGATAAGAAGTGACATAGGGCCTAAAACCAATATATGCTTCTCTCCTGTGTTCTGTTGTTGTTCCTAAACCCCTTTTAGTGTGCGGGCTTAAGCCGCTGTTTAAAACTGCTGATCAGTTGAATTCATGAAACAGATCATCAGCTCATTTGAAAGTATGCACCCATTTGATATTTCAGCAAGTTCTGGCTCTTTACAGAAACTCCAGAGGCCTGCATATTTATTTATTTAATTAATTTGTTTCATTTTGTAAAGACAGCCCTCCAGTGAACTTTCTGCCTAAGTGTACTCGAAGCCTGAGTTGCAGTGTGAAATTACTAACATTTCTGCACCTCGTCAGGAGCACAGTTGAATGAGGGGACTGGAAAAATGAGACCATCGGGGAATAAAGTAAATTTAAAAAAACTGTATAACAGAACAGCTGGAGAGATGGAGAAGAAGAAGAAGAAAGAGGAAAGAAGATCTGGGAAAAAATAACATGAAACCTGAAGCCTATAAGGACTGTGGGCTAGGAGCAGTTAGCGAAGAGAGCATGTAAAAGTGTCTGTTCTCTATTCTCACTCCCCTTATTGCTAGTGAGGCAAAAGAAACAAAAAAAAAGCTAATTTTTTTATTTTAGATTTTCTAAAGATAGACTAAAAGGCAAAGCTGCTTATCTAGTTTTTACTAGATATTTAAGTCATTACTGTAGCACTAAAACTGCCCTTTAATTGCTGCACCATAATTGTAGGTATGTATTTGTTTCTTACATTGCTTAAGGTCACATAAAAATGAATAGAGGTAAAAATAGGTTTCTCTTAAGTGCCTCAATTTTAAAACTGTTTTCTGTTAGCTGTCTGCAGAGACAGTACTTTCCCTTTAGTCTCCTGGTTTGGCTCTTCAGTAGATACAATTTTTAATTACCAAATTGGATTTTAGCAGGTGTAGTCAGTTGATGCATTATGGGTATAAGAGATTAGTGTTTAATCCTTCTTTTTATTACTGTGTAGGATGGTATACTTGGTAAAGTATTAAAGGTGCATTGCATACTCCAGAGTACAGAAATGACATTTATTACTGAGTTTTCTTTCAGCTAGCATCATTTAGAAAAAAGACTGGCACGGAACTCTGCAGGGGCCTATAGGCTCATCTATAGTGAGACTGCCTTAAACAATACAGAGTGGAAGAAAAGGGAAAGAAACCTTTTTATGTTTTAAAACAAAAGCAGTTGTCGAAATGTAAGTACTTCCCCTTCTTGAAGATGCTTATTCCCTTTTTGTCTGCATTTTATTTTTTCTAAAATAAAGACAAAAAGGGTGTGAAAGCGCAGAAGATCTTTGTGCCAGTGAGTGGTAGAGGCAAGGACTGAAAAGGGTCAGTGAATCAGATATAATTTGGACTCTGTTTGAGATACCAGCCCTCTGTTTTGCTGATGGCTGGTATTCGAGTACTGAAAAGCTGCAGAGGCATTTCTGTTGCATAGAAAGAGCATTATCCCCATTTTCATTCTGGCATGCCTGTTACGACTTTGTTCTGTAAACAAAGAGGATTATGGGAACTGGAAACTAGATGACATTTTATTAAAGAACTGTGTGAGCCTTTCCTTGTGAATGCAGGAATTGGGCAGGTTGGTGATAGCTACCTGTGAAAGGAAATACTTTAAAAATAGACATGTTTGAAATATTAAGATTTATGGGAAAGCAGTCCTGTCATGTAGGGCAGAGCTTTAGTATTTCCCAGTTGCACCCTGCAACCAAATATATTAAAAGAAAAAATCTCAATGCAATTTTACAAATTAAGAATGAAAAAAATGTTGCAGAAATAGGGAGAGGGAGGTCTATGTCCATTATCTGTTGTCTGTGTCCACATTCTGTTGTATAGGCTGCGATATAGCAAGTATGTTATTTTAGGAAATGTGCATATCTAGAACTGGTAATCTGGGGTGTAGAGCAGGAGAGAGAATTACATTGAATCATAGTTGTAGTAACCAACAAAAATTATTTGTACAAGCATATCATACAACTTTTCCTAAAATTGTATAGATTATTGCAGTAGACTGCTTAACATCCTAATTCCACAGGGTAAAGTCCTGTATTAGTACTAGTTTTTACCTAATGCATGCTGCAGATGACTCGAACTTTCTTTCAGTTAATGAAAAAATTAAACCTAACTTTTGTAAATTACTTTTCCTTTTAATTACTCTTTTCCTAAATGAACAGAAAATTAAACAATACAGCATGGAAATTACGGAAGTTATGCTGCTGTTGGTCAGATCATGAAACACATGAAGTTGATAAATAACTTGGATATATCCCCAGTTTTAGCTCGGTTGAAACATTTTGGTGTGATGCTTTTTTCACCTCTTGGGAGCTTCATAACCTGGCTTTCACATGGCACCAGGCTGTAGTGAAAACAAGTGAAAATAGGAATTGAAGAAAGTGGCCATATTTGGCCCCCTCAATAAGTGGCAAAACTCCAGCTGGGTTTGTGTGACCTGCTGAAGCAACCCTCTACTCTGCGTGGGCTGGGGTAGGAGAACACAATGCTCAGCACAAAGGCGGAGGTCTTCGAAAGTAGTTAGTGAATTAGCAGATTTGCCCTTCAGGAAGAGAAAAGCAGCTGCCTTTTGAAAGCCAGGCTTTTTTTTTTTACATTTTCCAGGTTGGTTACTCCAGAAAGTCTCTGAATGAGTAGCGCTTTGAGATTTTTCTGGATGGTCTGGTTTATGGGATAAACTAAGTGCATGAATATAAAAGTAGAAATGAAAAGGGGGTTAGTAGAAAGACTAGAAGAACCTGTTAAAAATAATACTGGGGTGTATCTCTAAAGAATATAATGACAAATTGAATTACAATATGGGTGGGAAAATGCCATTGCTTAAAATAGCCTAATTATATTCCGTATTTATTTTGAATCAGCAATTTCTGTATCTAGTTTTTCTCAGCTTACAGGTGAAAATAATACATTTTTCTGACTGCTGTAGACCACCCATGTATCAAAAATCAAATATTAAAAATGGTTTTAAGCTGGTTTCAGAAAGTTCTGAAGTCAGACCCGCTTTAAAGGTGCTGCTGGTGATGGAAAAGGCAAGTCAAAATGTAGTTCAGTTCTTTGTGAACAGTTCACTGTGATGTCAAAACTCCACTTCTCTTGAAGGTCATCTATAATTGTAGGATGTCTCATGGGCATTTCACATGCCGCTCCAACAAGCCATGAACTGAAATACGAGCATGTGCACTGTGTTAGTAGGACTAACAGCTCATCTTACAGATACAGAAGTAATCAGTCTGAATAAATCACTAATTTATAAAGTAAGGGGGGTTATCGGGGAGGGTAGTTTTCTCCTGCTTCTCTGAGGAGGCTTGTTAAATACGGTGTTCTTGGAGAAAGTAGTGTTCACAAGTGTGCAGATAGCTAGACAGTTCAGGCAGAATGTTTCCATGTGATTTCTCATTCTGTCAAAGGTAAAAGTGGTATCTAGTAAGTAGTTGTATCGAAGATACTTTCTTGTTCTGTTTATTTTGTCTGCTACAGAATGATTCCAAGTGGATTAAATAGCCTTAGGTTTTCCATTCTGTGATGCACACTCTTAACTGTATTGATGAAGTACATGTATTTTTAGCACTCGGCATTTATTGCAATTTTCATAATGTCCACTAAGTGAGCCTTTGCCTTCAGGTTGATGCTTAGGCATTGAGAAGAGCCTTCAAGAGAAGTACTATCATTCCAGCAAGTTTACAGAACGAAGCGCACTTGTTTGTTTTCCTGCATGTGGACATTATTTAGAAGTGAATTGTATGTTTTCTAAGTGCAAAAAACCCAAATGACAAACTCAATGCAGCTTGTCTTGTGATTAAAGCAAATAATGAAAATTCTATATTAATAATCTATATTGTACACCAATACGTTCATAAAAATTGATGTTAATAATATAGCTCATTATATTATTTTTTGCTCAGTCCTTGCTTGGATCAAATAATTCTGATGTTATTTTCATAACACAAAAAAATAGAAGCAGGTTGTCAAATAGTGCAAACCACCATGAGTAGTTGAAAAAGGGTTTTTCTTGTTTGAGAAATGGTTCTAGGTAATTGAAAATTACTGGTGAAGTACACAAGGTTAGACATGTATATTCTAGATACTATGAATCATTCATTTTGTTAGACGTGAACATGAGTGGTGGTGATTTCTAGTGCACTTAAAATGAATTTACATGTCTAGTTCCTCATGTTTTGTACACTACACAGGTATGCATATATTGTAATTATGTACTTCCACACGAGAGTGTTATACTGAAAGCTTCCTTTAATGTCACAGACCTGTAGATTTTAATTTTACAATGTTGTGGTCAGAGGTCCTCTTTTCTTCTTTTTGTTTAAATAATATATGCGTCTCTTGGGTTTAGGACAAGAAAAGACTCACAAATTAGGATAGTAATGGGTTTTTGTCTTAAGGTGTAATATTTGATAGTAATCATATACTAATACAGTCAGCCCTCTTCCACTTTGCGCCCCCCCCATATTGCGGCTTCACGTCTTAGCAGTGTGATTTTTCAGCAATTAAGGAGGCCCCTTTTTGCAACTGTGCAGGCGCGACCTGGCATGCGTGAATATTCAATTAGGCAGTCATGAATATGCAAATCAACCTGCAGAGCCATGGCGGTGGCAGCTGTGCTGGTTCCCCCCTCCTCCCCCGGCATCAGTGGTGACTCCACCACTTCCCCGTCCTCCCAGCACCGGCGGCGACTCCACCGCTTCCCCCGCCTCCCGGCACTGGCAGCAACTCCACCACCTCCCCACCTGCTGGCACAGCCGCCACGGCAACCAATATGCAGCAACACAGTGCCAAAACAGCACCAGGGGGCCATGTGAGGGTGCAGGGCAAATTTACATATTAATGGGCTTCCATTCTATGCGGAAGGCAGGCTTCGTGGGAGATGAACAAGACTGCGGTACCGTGGTATAGGAGACCCAACTGTATTAAAAAAATTTTTCTCTTCTGTTTGAAGACCCTAGTTTTATAAATGCTTATGCTCAGCCTGATTTTGAGCTTGTGAACTGATAGCGTTTACTGCCATGTTGCATATTACTGCCTTGATCTAACTAAAGGTATTCTCTTTAAAACTGAAAAGTTACATTTCTGATTATGATTGAATACTTCTAGGGCTTTCAGATAATATACTTTTAAAAAGCAGATACTTTCAGAACATGCAAAATATACTCAGATGAGAAATATTTTAAAATCTGCAAGTTAAGATACTCACATCTGATCATTTATTCAGAGCATTATTAATAAGAAGTAAAATCAGATGCTTAATCTCTACTGGATATAAAGTGTCTAAGATTCTGCACAATATATCTAGTTAACTTTTTTTTTTAAGTGAAAAGAATCCATGTGGTTGATCTATCAACATAAAGTGACTTATAGAAGCATGCCTCCTTTTCCTGTGGTTCTTAGAAATAATAGGTTGCATAAACAGTCGTTATTCATAGTAAAAAAAAAAGTATTTCCTGTAGCATTTTTGCAAAGAATCTGTGCCTAAAAACCTACTGTCAGAAATCACTCTTTGTTCATACCAGTTGAACACTGAAAAATGAAGCAAAGTGATCTAAATCAAATTTAGGAGACTGATAACCATGCAGCTGGGGGAAGAGTAGCTACTGCACAACCTGTACTCTGCCAAGGGAATTTAATTATAGATGGTTATACTTGAATATAATTTGATAATATGTGCTCCTTGCAAAGGGAGAATAATTCTCACAAAGCATTGACAATTTTATATGTTTTTACGAGAATACTGTCAAAGGAAAGGGATTTTCATTGAATTTCATAATACTACACAGTTGCCTGGAGAAAGAATATCAATGAAGTGGCTAGCAGGGTGTTACTTCCTTGGTTTTATTGTTTTGCTACTGGAGTCTATATATGATGGGGAGAAAATCTTCTTTATGAATTTGAATATCTAAAATATGAATAATGTTGCTGTGCAGTAGTTGGGAAATAATTTTTTATAATTGTGTTATCTTACTCTTTTGGACCCTGATGACTATTATTCATTTTAACTTTAGCCTTTTTGAAAAACGGTAATGATCAAAGTTCAGATTAATATTCATTCTCTTTCCCACTCTCTACTTGTCAGAATTAAGTCTGAGAAGAGCCAGAGGTGGATCTGGCTTGCTCTTCATCCTTCTGGTGAAGACACTCGTTTGAAGAGATTTTGAGAGCAGTCATAGCTGAGATGAGAGGTCACAGAGGCAGAGAGCCTTGGGTTAGATTGCAGGCTGGGGGGGGTTAATTTTTTTTTTTTACTTAGTTTCTTTATGTGAACTATTTCTGAGAGTTTTGTTTGTGAACAGTGATGACCAGATTATTGTGTTTCTGGGGTCTGGATGGTCTGTGCCTCTGAAGTCAAGTACAAGTAGCACTGTTTGGTAGTCTAGTCATTTAGTTCTTAAATCATTAAATGTAGTGACTTTTGTGTAAGCTCTGCTTGGACATCTTTATATTTTTGTGCTAGGCAATACAATATATCCAGCTCTTAATGTTGGACAATAAGAATCACAAAATTAGGACTGCAGTAATGATTTCTAGGTACTGCAATAGCTGCTTTAAGTGGTAATTTTATGTCCTTGACTTAGCATCATGCATTTTCTCAGTTGGCTCTTGCATTTTAACATGGCGTTTCAAGGAGCTGGCTCAACCTGCAAGGCTTATGTTGTAAAGAATGGGATGGCCAACAGTTGGGAGTTGGACCTTCTTCCTGTAAATTTTCTCCTCTCATGTGAACAGCAAACTAGAAGTTCTGATACCTTCTTCAAATCCTGCAGACCTTTAACGTGTAGGTCATAGGAAAGGATGTCATTGTACTTGATGAAGCAGGTAGGATGGACTTCAGGAGCCATAAGGATTGCTTAGAGAGTAGTATACATATATGAAAACTTAGGTGAGAGGCTGAGTATTTGTTAGAATTTCAGGAAAGCTCTCTTGCTTATGAGGAAGGCCAGAGGCAGCATCTCCGGGAAAGATCACGGGAGGAACCCTCCTGGTGAGGCTTCAACCTTTTACCCAGGCGGATTTGTTTTTCCAGGATTCATTGCTTTGTGGACATGGCATGTTCTCCCTAAGGTGAAGCTGGCATTTCACAGAGCAAGGCCTTCAAACTCTGCGAGCCATCTGGAAAGAGCAGTATCCCTGCCTAGACCAGCAAGATCATAATTAAGAAGGTTGATGCTGTATCATTTATTTGTAGGAGTGCTGTCTGTGCTTTGTCTAATTTTTGTACCTTATAGACCCTTTTAAAGTACAGTCTCTTCTGTTGGGAGAGTGCAGATGGGGAATTCCAGATAACTGGAAGAATGCAATAAGGAAGAAAATCTAGTCTGTCGTCAGAACATCATCTTGGTCCTTGAAGTTCAAATACAAAAACGTATGATTCTTTTTCTGAGTACTTTCCTGGAAACAGTGTATTAGAAGAGAATGCATATGATGCTTGACATTTAGTAGTGATTTTTCTTGAGAGGGACCTTTAGATTTTACAGCTCAATAGTTTCTGCATGGTTTAGCACAAAATAGAAGTCCAATACATAACTCAAATTAGGCATAAAACCTTATTTCATCTTCACTATGTGGATTTCAGCACAACCTTCATCGTGATGTTTTCCACTTCTGTTGCTCATACAATCAAAATATTTCATAATGTTTTGGAAATGTTAAAGAATGATCATTGGTTAGAAAAGCATACTTTCATTTTTTTTACTTAATATTGTTTGCAGTAACCCAGAAGATAAGGGGTGGTGGAAAGAACAGGGTAAAGAAGGCGGAAATCTGTTTTCAGTTCTGTTTTGTGTGCTTCACATCATTATCTATACAATTGGTTTAGCTGACTTCTTTTTCCAACGTGCATCTTTCAGACATGACCCAAGGAAAGAGGGAGGGAATTTGCAAGAGTAGGTAACTCCTAAGTAAATTAATGGATATATGTGGTACCTGAAATAGCTTCAAAAAAAAAATAAAAAATGACGCATTTAACTTCAGTTTTCTTTGTAAATTAAGTATTCACTGCCCCTCCCATCTTGTAGATGAGGGATGCGGAAATTTAGCTCCAGAGCTCATAAGTAATCTACTTTAGATGACACAGCTGAGACACAGGCTGACCTGGGCACAGAAGTTTATCCCTCAACAGGGATAAACTGCCTTCCCCCTTTTGGCAGTGAAGGTGCTAGAAGCACGATTGTGGTTGCAGTGTGATTAAAGTTTTTGAGTGCTTTTAATGATTTGACTTGCCTGGATCTTTGTGAATTTTGAGGCGCAAATCTCTGCACCCATCCACTGGAAACCGACTGAAACGTAGCATAGGATATGGAAGGAGATGTTTTTCTTGCTTGTGGAAGAGTGGAACTTTAGGAGGAAGGCAGTCTATCCAGGGTTAAAATCTCAGAAGAATATAATTGTTATTTGAACTGATGTACAAGTCTTAACTCATAATTGCATACGATAATAGCAGCAACAAGTTGTTTTTCTGCTTTTGAATTTGTTCTTAATGCATTTTACGTCACACCGAGTTAAAGTGGGCCACTTCTTTTTCGTTTGTTCATTTTGTTCATCATTTTGTGTGTTTTACAGTAAGGTTTCAAAGCTGTGATGGAAACAAAAAAATACACTTTGGAAGCAGCGATCCAGAAGATTTCAGAGTGGGTGAAGATGGTGTGGTCTATGCAGAGCGAAGTTTTCAACTTTCAGCAGAGCCCACAGAGTTTGTTGTGTCTGCTCAAGACAAAGAAACCCAGCAAGAATGGCAAATGAGAGTGAAGCTAACCCCTGAACCAGCCCTCACAGGGGCTTTGGAAAAGGTAAAACAAGAACTAAGTCCATCCTGTGTATGTGTATCTCCAAAACAGGCCTAAAAATAGGAGTCATACATCTCTCCATGAGCCAGCTTATTAGTGGATACCTAGTGCATGCAAAGCTGGAGTTCTGGAAGGAACTTCTGTAGTCTTACTCTGTAGCTTTGTTAAGGCATGGAGGGACGTGCATGTTTAACTATATACAAGTCACTTATGTTTGAGGGTTTTGTTTGTATAATTTGAGATTTATACCTGTCCCACACAGTACCTTTTGTTTATTTTAAATTTCTTGAAAGTATTGCAGTATTTATTTAAGTGGTTAAATATAACCACAAAATGAACAAATTGTAATAGAATGCATCAATCACATTTATTAGATCAGAGCTGTAGATTTACAGTAGCAAGTAGGAAAGCACTTCTGGCAAGGAATATTGGCTTTGTCTTGTCCAGTCATAATCAAATTGGAGGTTGTAAATTATTCATGATTCCAACACTACTTGTTAAGAAAGATAGTCTCCCTCTGCTGGAAGCTGCCATAAGATAAATCATGTACTATAACAGAAATCAGGCATAGCAATATGCAATTAACAATGTATTTACTTTAGGAAAGCATAGTAGGTTGTCTACCTCATTCTGTTGTATTGCCTGCTGTTTCTTGCCTTTTCTTTTAAAGTGCTTAGTTTACAGGTAAAGAACAAAATTATTCATAGATTAACATTCCTGTAATAGGTACACATTAAAGATTTAAGTATAAATGTCAGAATAGACAGTGTGGTTATGCAAGACATTTTCCCTGAGAACACACTGGAGACCAATGCTGTGTAATCAGCAGGTTTTTGTTTGCTTACTTGGTGATCATGTTGAATTTGCTAAGGCGTTTTTAAACAGTGGAAATACTGCCATTGTGTTTATGGAAGTGTAGTGAAAGAGCAGATGCTTAGATATGCCAGGGCATGGCCTATTCATTCCAAAGACACAGTTCAGGTATCCTTACCGTCAACAGAATGCAGAGTTGTGGAACTTGGCCTTCAGTTGGGCATCTATTTATACTCTGTGACATAGTCAATTAGATTAAAAAAAAATCATTTTAAAGATTTGGAAAACATTTTTGTTACCCTGTCTCCAACCTTAGGCAAGCTGGCTCTGTATGCTGTCATCTAAAGGATGAAATGACTGCAGATATAGAAGGGAATAGGAAGGGAATGTTGACACCTAGCAGAGATTAATGCCCAGTGTGTAAAGTGGGTCATCTACTGCATCCATCATGGCTGACATAGGTTTAAAATAATTACAGCATTAATTCTATGGGATTTAATAGGGTCATAAATATTTGAGACATTCCTTACCAATATGTATTAAACTTCTCTTGGAACTCAAATTATGTATTAGCACACGCAGATCTAAATTTAGTGTATGGTAGCACATTACCTGAACTGAAATTGTAGTTAATGAGAAATACATAAAGGCATACTTTACATAATTTTACAAAATATTAACTACTTTTCAGAAAGTGCAGAACAGTTTACACAGTACTACCATGTTATAAATAGTTGATAATTACCTTTCTTCTCCAAGTTGAATGAGGAAAAAAGGAATTCTTATAATTTTGCAGTGCGGTTCTAAATAATATTGGTTATTTTCATACTGCACTGTGAATGCAAATAAAACAGTTCTAAGAACACATAGGAAAGATAGCCTTTCAGTCAATTGTGCAGTTGTGTCTGAGTTACGTTATAATGTCTGCTAGTAATTCTTCTTCTAACATGCTTAATTTTATCTTGTACCTGGGAAAGGACCAAAAGAAAATTGAAGACATCATATTTCCATGGCAACAATACAAGCACAGCAGCTCACTGAAGAGGCAGAAGAGAGACTGGGTTATTCCTCCAATCAACTTACCAGAAAATTCCAAAGGACCTTTTCCTCAGGAATTAGTTAGGGTAAGGAAGTTAATAGAAGTGTGATTTCAGTGTACCTTGGAGAGCTCTCAAAGTGTTGGTGCTGTCTTGTTCATCATCCAGGTGCTTATCAGAGTCTTTTGGGCTGGTTTCTTGTTGCTACCACTGCATAGGTTGCTGAGCTGAATCCAGTTTCCTGGGGTTTAAGTTGTCCCTGTGCTTCTGTGCTGGTGGACGGTGACCTTGGTTGAGGTGTTAAGTGTGGCCACTTCTTTAAGTTAAGAGTTAGGTTAAGGAATGTCTCTTTTGGTTCAGGAATTCTCCTTTCTCCTGCACTGGAGTTCTCCGCCTGGGGGAAGGGCATGGGTTTGGGCACAAAGACTTCACCAGGAGACAGAAAGAAGTAGACTCCAATGAGGTGAGGACAGCAGCTGTTCCACAGGACTCGATTGCCCAGACATGGCCATTGCAAAGAGTCCAGCACCTTTCTTGGGCTGGTATCCAATCATGGTACTGGGTGGTTGCAGTCAGTTTGTTGGAACTTGGCAGAGCGTTAGCCCAGGTTGATAGGACACAGTTCTCTGTTCTCTGTTCTGTTGATGTATGTGCTGGTGATTCACCTGCTCTTCGCAGATGCACTGCCCTTCAATTTTTTCCCAGGAAGATGACACAAAAGCTCAGTCTTTGAGCAAAGATGGTGAATTTCTAGAGAGCTTTTGCCAGTAGTGAAAAAGAGTGTAGCTTTGGTCTGGGAAGATACAGAAGGAGGGGAACAAATCAAAAGACTTCTTATTTCATGTATATAATTTTATGGTGGTATATGTTTTCTCTAAGATCTAAACAATTCTGCTTAAGGTAAGAATACTTACTTGTTTCAGTTTAATACTATTCTGTTGTGAGAAATAGGGATATTTTTACATTTCTGAAAATTCATTGACCAGCTTTCTGACAAAGAGTGCTGTTGAAAGCTTCAAGCTTTATATCCAACTCTTACACCATTTCCAGAATAACTGGTTTTGTAAATTCAGCTTAAAGAGTGAGGGAAAAAAAAAAAAAAAAGGAGCTTGTCTTGCCAGCAGTCCCATCCAGTGGTTGTTTGTGGCTAATGAAAACTTTATCTTTTTTGACACATAGATTAGGTCTGATCGTGATAAAAGCCTTTCGCTACGGTACAGTGTGACTGGCCCAGGAGCTGACCAACCTCCAACAGGCATCTTCATCATCAACCCCATCTCAGGACAGCTGTCTGTGACAAAGCCTTTAGACCGGGAACAGATTGCTTCTTTTCATGTAAGAGTTTAATTTACCATAAATCAGATTATCAAATTGAAGATGAACATCTGCTTCAAACATGACTTGAGCAGCCAGCATTTAGTTTTCTATGAGATACGATTTGAAGAGTTTGTAGCAGATTTGTATTTATTGTAGTTAATAAGGCTAACTCTTACTATATTTAAGCAGCTTAAATACATTAACATACATAAACAGTGATTAAGTGTATTTAAATAAAGTAATTTTAAAAGATTGAAATATGGATACTGCAGCTTGTATTTCAAACACAGGCCATTGATCACAGTCTCCACTGAGCTGTATACTTTTTGAAAGTTTATTTTTAATTCAGCAACTTAAATTAGGATATGACTGCTATAAGAATTGCAGCAGCTGTGATTTGAGAAATGGATGGGAAGAATAACATACCAATTTTAATTTCAGGGGCAAATCTAAGCATTTTAATGGAATTGGGAATTAGGTCTGTCAGCTTATGAAAATGATATTTTTTGCTCGAAAGAAATTGACAAAATAGACCACAGATTCCAGTTTTAGTGGAAGAGGAAGGTTTCAGGGAAAGGGGAGACCAGACTGTGACTTAAAGTTGTCTGTGCTTTTGAGAAACAATGCTGAAATTGTTACAGAAGTCACTCAACTCCTAGAGAGAGTTTTCAGCATGTCGTGGATGAAAATGCTCCTTGCCTTGTGTTCCGGAAAACCCTTTGAGTGCTGCTCCCGAACAGAGGACACAGCAGGAGGCATTGGCAGAGGAGAGTGGGAGTCATGGGGAAAAGGTTCTCTCAGTAACAGCTCTGTCATCCATAAGATTTTTTACTGAGCATTTGACATTGGCAATTCAAGATTTACTGACTCAGGAATTTACATTTATATGAGTAATTTCCAGAGTGGTGGGCTCCTTTCTCGTAAGTTTGTAGTCATAAGATATGTGTGTGTGTGTATGTGTAACTACAGAATGGGCATCAGCAGGACTGCTGCTGAGAAAGCTGCTCTTTTCCCTAACAATTGCCATGCTCTGGTCTAAATACGTAGATTTACATTTTCAGAAAGTACTATGTTCCTTTTTAAGATAATGCAGGTAAACCTATCTGTCAAAGTTAGTTACTCAGCTCTTTTTAATAATCAGGACATTAAATATAAGTATGATAGTAACTTTGAAACTTGGTCCATAAACTTCAACTTAATTTTAGAGTGAATTTCAGTATGTTTGCTGACAGTGATTTATCACAAACGCGACTTTGGCATTTCAGATAACACAAATTTATTCTATAGGCTTTTTCTATGCTTCAATTTATGTAATAGCAGTAAAGAATTCTTTACAGAAATGCCAGTGCTCCTTCCCTATCAATTGTAAGATGTTATCTGTTTAATATAAATATGCATATTTTTTACTCTGTTTTCTTCTGGTCATTATTAAAACCAGAATTATATATGACAGTAGGCACTGGTAGTAATCAAAATTACGTGATCTAATACAATTTTCATTAAATCAAAGAAGCAAGTCTGCAACTTAGAATACTTTAGAAGCCTGAACAATAGTTTCATTATCAACGTGAGAACTTAAAATTTTGATATGAGGGAGCTGTGGCAGATAACAAAATACACTGAACTAAAAATGTCTGGCCTAAAACTTCCTGTCACCATTATTATATCTGTTTGTTCTGGAAATTCTAAGACTTCTAATGATTTTTACAGCTGAGAGCACACGCAGTGGATGTAAATGGAAACCAGGTGGAAAATCCTATTGACATTGTTATTAATGTCATCGACATGAATGATAATAGACCTGAATTCTTACACCAGGTTTGGAATGGGACAGTCCCTGAAGGATCAAAGCCAGGTAATACATGAGTTTTTTAGGGGTGGGAGTATAATTTTTCAGTATCATATTTACAGTATAATTTTGAAAGTGATGGAGTGCCTTCAGACTTGTTAATACTTTCAAAGGTATCCTTAGTGTGGTGAGCAAAATTTCAGATACTATTCTCATTTCACCCTATTTTTAATTCACTTTTTTACATGTTAGGCTTTATTTCCAAAAGGCAAAATTACTGTGTACATAACCTAAACCAGAGAAGGCTTTAAAGTTCCGGTTCATGTTTTTGAAAATCCTATTTAAAACGTCATAGTTCTACATTTATTTTTATGATAGACATTGACGTTCATTTAATTGACAGGTCAAGGTATAAGAGACTGTCACCAATCCAGTTCTAGTTTTGATTGTCAGAGGCTTTGGCAATACTGGGATTTGAAATCAGTGTCATTTGAATTCTCGAGAAAACCTAAATGTTCTCAGATCTCATTGAAATTCTAATCAGCTCAGACTAAAGTTTGCACTATGGCTGAACCCACTTCCTTCATTTGTCAGTAGTGCAAAATGAATTTTTTAGAAAGGTTAGCACAAGAAATGTTTTCTCACTTTGCAGTGTTGACTTGGCGTTTGGGATGTATCTCAAAAGACCTTTGAAAGAGTATTATTTATATTGATTTTTGGTCACTATCAGTGCACCAATTCTGAACATTAAGTATATTTCCTTCTGCCAAATTAATAACATTTGTATCTAAACATGAGAACTTGTGTTGTTACAGCAATGTTATTTGTGGCAGAATTGTGGGATTTCATTGTTTATGGAGCTTCTTCAGTTATAAGCAAATCTGATACTTTATAAACACAGAGTATTTTTGTCTGCTCTTATGTATTTTAATTATGCTGTTGGTGAGTCTTGAGTTTAGCCATTTGTTTTAAGTAAGGAAAGAATGTGCAGAGTTTACCAAAAGAAATACATGCTTTGACCATTGCTTGTAACGTGATCTTGTGTAATGTGAGTGTAAACTGTTTATATAACATCAATTATTTATCCTGCTTCTAGGAACCTACGTGATGACTGTTACTGCCATCGATGCTGATGATCCCAATGCACAGAATGGGATGCTGAGATACAGAATCTTGTCACAGGCCCCGAGCAGCCCCTCTCCAAACATGTTTACAATCAACAATGAAACTGGTGACATCATCACTGTAGCAGCTGGGCTTGACAGAGAGGTACGGCAGGTTTTAATCTCATAGGCTGGGTTGCACTTGATATTGTAAAGATGCACAACTTGGGGAGTGCAAGTTGCTGAGAGGCTGGATGTGAGTTGACAATATGCACTTGTGGGTAATCATATCCAGGGCTGCATCAAAAGAAGCATGAATGGCAGGTTTAGGGAGGTGATTCTCCCCCTCTATTTTGCTCTTGTGAGACCCCACCTGGAATATTGCATCAGCTCTGGGGTCCTCAGCACAGAAAGACATAGACCTGCTGGAGGAAGTCCAGAGGAGGCCATGAAGATGATCAGAAGGCTGGAGCGCCTTCCTTAGGAAAACAAGTGGAGACGGCTGGGATTATTCAGCCTGGAGAAGATGAGGCTCCTGGGAGACCTTACAGCAGCCTTCCAGTACCTAAATGGGGCCTACAGGAGAGATGGACAGGGACTTTTTACAAGAGCATTTAGTGATAGAACTAGCAGAAATGGCTTCTAACTGAAAGCAGGTGGGTTTAGATTAGATGAAAGGAAGACATTCTTTCGTGTGAGGGTAGTGAGGCACTAGAACAGGTTGCCTAGAGAAGTTGTGGGTTCTCCATGCCTGGAAGCGTTCAAGGCCAAGTTTGATGGGGCTTTCAGCAACCTAGTGTAGCTGGAATTGTCCCTGCCCATGGCAGGGGGATTGGAACTAGATGATTCTTAAGGCTGCTTACAGCCCAAACCATTTTATGATTTAATGAAATACGTGTGTTTCTCCCGCTTTGTTGCCTGCTTCACACAGTTGACGCTCATCATGGTCCTAAGTCCAGAGTACAAAAAACACAGACGAGTGAAAATTATGCTAGGGATGCAGATAGGACCTATACATTCTGTACATGTAATCACTCTTGGTTCCATGGGGTCGTGGAAAGAATCTTCTTCCTTTTAAGGAACCCACTAAAGCAAAGCATTGCAGTTCAGGACCTCAGGCCTCAGTGCTGAGATGGGAGCAGCTTCAACCCTTTCCTCTGGCTGAGCTCTGTAGAATAGAGTAGATGGAAAATGAAATTGGCTACATGTTTTATTTATTTTTGAAGCTTTGGGAAAGCTTTTGTCCTCCCTCTATCCTCTACCTTTCTAGTCACAAAGAGGTAGTTAATATTTGAAATCTTCTAAATGTTCTGTTGATATATTTGCATATCTGAATTTTGCTTCTTAAATCATACCAGGAAAAATATTACGGAACTTAGAATTTGAAAATCAGGCTTCTAAGAAATAAAACGGTCAGCATTGGAAGGTGCATAAATATAGACTTGTCTCAAGGACTAGATATACATTCAAAACAGTTAAGAGGGGGAAGAAAAAACCCGTAGAAATAATCTGTCAATAGTTCACTGCTATGTGCCAGGCAAGTCCCATTCTGTCTAGACAGTTGTTCACTCTGCACACTACCAGAGAAGGAGGGTGCCAGATCCTGTGCTGTGATTCACCCATCTGTGAGGTTGAGAATAAAAATATTTCCCTCCCAATTCCATATCTGTCACATGGGCTAACTGTGCTTTTGAACCACTTGAAAACTTCACAGAAGATAAGAATTATTTTATAAACAAGCTATAAAAACCAAACAAATCTCTTTTGAACACATCTTGTTTTAACTTCTGTTTTACTGAACTCATTTTAGCTCATTAAATCTGAAGGGTTTTTTTAACTGGATTTGCTGTTTTGTTTATAGTTATTTAAAATGGAGAATAGAAATGCTTTCTGATATTCTGGATTGGCTATTAATATTCTGATACATTTCAGTTTGAAAGGGGCAATCAGAAAATTTGAAAAGCTAAACAGACTGTTAGATATTGCAACTAATTTTTGATGTTTTATTAGCATTCATTCTATTTAAGTTGGTTTTGAAGAGAAGGGATTTGAGGAAAGAAAAAACCTGAACTTTACAGTGTTGCCCTATTAAATTAAAAGAATGATGGGTAGCTTTGCCCTTGTTTGTAAAATCCCTGGTCATCTTTGATAGATGAACTTCCAGAAGGACATAATGATAATTCTTGAGTTTTATCACTTAGTGACTAGCTCTACTGGAGGGATTTGACTCAGCAGAAATCAAATGCCTATGACACTCACATTAACAGTTGGAGAAGCCTTGTCATTTGCAGTTGGTTTTCCTGATGGATCACTGCTGATATCCAAATGAGTATTTATTTATAAACATTTCTTGAATATGTTGAATAGTAATGATTAATGTTAAATCATTCGAATATTAAATTAGACTAATATGAGATAAAATGGGTTTCCTTTGCAAGCCATTGCTTTGCTTCCTCCATTTCCTGAGTCATTTTGTGTAAGTCAATTATGACAGGGGGTCTAGAAAGCCAGATCTGAATCGAGCAGGTCTTCTGATGATGGGCCAGGGGGTGACTTATTGTCGAGGAATCCCAGCTGATTTGCCCACTTCTACCATTCTACCCCCTTCTCTAAGTCTTGTCTCTCTTTGTAAAGCTCTAATTAAGGTCATTAAATACTAGACACAATTTTAAATTCTTAAGACGCATTATTTATGGGAGTGTAAGTGTTGTAGTTATTAAAAAAATAAGAGTGGTCCCTCTCATTCCTCAACTGCTAGTATTTTAGATTAACGTACACAATGCATTATCTGTGCTAACATGCACAGGAGAAGAATTGCTTAGGTAAGGGAACTCAGCTTAAGGCAGAAGAGATCTTTCACTTGTTATCTCAAAAGATGTTGTTTCATGCAATCCAGCTGTTCTTATTTCTTTCATTATTTCTGTGGAATTCACTTCGGCATTAAAACATCTGCCTTACTGCTGGAGGTGCTTAAGAAGTCAGCCAGGGTACTTAAATTTACACACTGACATTCCTGCCTCATGTGAGGTTAATTCAGTGAAGTGCTCTTTTATTTGGACTGTGTTGAAGTGGAAAGATGTGAACTGATGAGGTCTGCATTCTTTCTTGAAGCTGTCAGTTCATTTTTGGATGTGTTGCTGCTAAGTCTCTGTGCAAGCTGTTGACACACGATGCTCCACAGCTCAGTCCTGGCAGCTTCTCAACCCACAGTAAAAAGAGGAGACCCACATCCCCCGGTTTCCCCATGCTTGGAAAGTGGTGTGCTTGTTGATACCTAAAATTTCGTTCTCAACAGTTGATCTTTATGTGACTGCTGGGAAGAGGAGTGAAAAACAACAAAACAAACAAAATCACGTAATTTTGAGGCACTTTTGGAGGGAAGTTTCTAGTGCACTGCTTCTGTTGGAATTAAATAAGAAGATTGTAGGGAAGTCAAGTCTCCATGTAATAATAATAGAGTTTTCTTAATGAAATCTCCTTCTTGGGATCAATGTATTAAGACCCAGATGAGTCATAAGCACCTGTTGGTTAATAACAGAGTCATATGGCAGTAAGATTTGTTTCAATACTGCTTTAGATTGTATTGCTTCACCTTAAGTATCATTTTTTTCTTGGCTGAAAGTGGTAAAAGTATTTCTTTGCTTCCTTCATGACTACTTCTTTTGTTGGTGTCATGAAGGAAACCTTTTAGGATGTTTATTTAAGCCTTTTGAAGATCAGGTACCAAGTATATATTCCAAGCCAGAATTCGTGTACCTATTTGTGCATTATTATATATATATACTGCATTTCTGTATCTCGGTTTTTTAAAGAACCATGGGATGCATATATAGCAATACACATTCTATTATAAGGGTTTCTGTGGGAAAGGCAGCATGAGCATAAATTGTCTTCACTGGGAGATAAAGATTCATACAGCTTATTTTAAAAACTTTCTATTAAATGACTCATATTCGCTGCTTGGAAGTGTGCATAACTGTTAAATCTCTCATGTCTGTCGTACTGTCTGGCCAAAATTTGAAAGAAAATTAGGTATTATCAGTGAAGTTGTCCAAGATTTTTTGTTTTTATTTTCTTTCTGTAAATAGTATGATTCTTGGGGTCTCCCGTGTAGAACTAGGAGCTGGGCTCTATAATCCTGATGGGTCCCTTCCAACTCGGCATATTCCATGATTCTGTAAGTTGTTTCCATGAGAAGTAGTCTGTCATATATCCCACATTTTAGACAGTGGGAGAAAATAGGGTACCAAATGGAGTAATAGCCAAAACATTAAAAAGTGCTTTTCTTGAAGTATTTTTCTTTCACTAGAAGGTTTTTGCCAGTTTTAGTAAACCATTCATGAAATGGATGTTTCAAAGTAATAAGAGGTCCTTACTTTTGTGCATTTTCTTTTGGGAAGAGCTGACTGATAACCCCTCTCTCCAAGGGAGGAAGATGTACTGGTAAATGAATTAAAATAAACTTCTTAGGAACTTTAAACAGAAAAAAATGTTTCTGAGTTTTTTTAGTGGTTTGTTTGGTTTTTGGGGAGGGGTGTTCGGTTTTGGGGTTTTTTTTAAATAGAACCTTGTCGATATTGTTTTAAACATCTAACCAATCTGAGGTCAGGTCTCCACCTGGCATTTATGGTGCTTGAGGGACCCTGGCCCAGCTCCAGCTGTGAGGGAGGAGCTCGAGGGCCATTAGCGATGGCACGCGCATGCGGGGAAAGGGAGTGCCGCAGCCGCCATATTCAGCTGGAGTGTTTAACATTTATGGAAAAAGCCTGTTTGGAACTCCCCTCCCCTTTCACCCAGGGCCCTTACTCATGACTGTTAGCCTTGACATCTTTGGTTTCCATAGAGATTGCAAGAAGTTGCAGCAGTGGTTTTACACTCAGACTTGGCTGAAACAAAACCTTGGCAATTGTGACCATTTGGCTGACGAACCTACATTGGCTCAGTGCTCTCAGATGCTTTTGAGGACTTACACTGTTCTAGTATGAACTGCACTCTGGTTCTTTTTTCACCATTTGAAATGTGTTGTTAAACCTGTGACCATAGTAATAACTGTATAAAGTGGTTTGATTTTTGAGAGTAAGAAGCAGTCAGCCTGTCCTTTTCCTGGTGTTATGTGAAGTCAAAGAGTAGTTCAATATAGCTAGATGCAAACTGCTGCTGTATTCCTGTGGGACAAACTTTGCTCCTGTTATTATTTTGGGTGACGCTAACCAGAATAAACAGTGTGATAGGTTCCATTGCTTAGCAGAGTGCAATTTTTGGAACACCTGCTGTCCTGTGGTAGTGTTAGTTTTGTATAAAACTTACGTTGTCATTTTGTGTTTTAGAAAGTACAACAATATACATTAATAATTCAAGCTACAGACATGGAAGGAAACCCAACATATGGTCTTTCAAACACAGCAACTGCTGTCATCGCTGTGACAGATGTCAATGACAATCCTCCAGAGTTCACTGCCATGACTGTAAGTACAGGATGAGTTACTGAAGGATGCATGTATTTCTAACCATTCTCCCCTTTTCTCATTATATTCACAGACGGTAAATATTTATTGCTTATTAAATACTGTACTGGCAGGCAGAATTGAAATATGTGCAGAATATATCCGTTAGATACAGTATTCTGCTTTGGCCAAAAGGCAAAAGATGACAAGGGAATCAAGCCATCAGTGTGGCCTCAGATGAACTTCATTAGATAAATTGTCAGAGCTTGAGTGAAGAGAGATGCGCTTCGCCCGTTTGGTTAATATTCAGTATGGTGTGGCTCTCTCATGCTTCTCCAGACAAGGTACAATGTTTTCTGGTTTCTTGCAGTTCTACGGGGAAGTGCCAGAAAACAGGGTGGATGTCATTGTAGCAAATCTGACGGTCACAGATAAAGATCAGCCCCACACTCCTGCGTGGAATGCTATGTACCGGATGACTGGAGGAGACCCAACAGGACGATTCACCATCCTGACAGATCCCAATAGCAATGATGGGCTGGTGACTGTTGTAAAGGTAAGAGATGCCTGTGTTTCAGAGAATTAAGCAGAGATAGAATAAGTAGGAGACCACTGAAGGGAGGAAGTGTGAACTCCTGAGGCCAGCACAAAACTGGAAAGAAAATGGATAGACATTGCCTATCTTGTGGAATTTAGCTATCTGTCTCTTTGAATACTGCTGTCTGTAGTAGTCCAGCTGATCAGTCTTTAAAACCAGGCTAGATGGTTGAAAATGACAGATTTTGAAGCTTTATTTGCCCAAAGTTAGAAAGTAGTCTGTGAAAAAGCGTTTACTTAGCATTTTTTGCTAGTTTAAAGGAACAACTTTCTACGTTCTAGCCTCCATTAGTAGTCATGCTTGTTGCCTGCACGTTTTATGTCAAGGTCTTCCCATTAAGGAGCAGATATAAGCAGTCTAAGCACAGTCAGAGAGGGAAAAGTGATAGGTGGGAGACTACTTCTACAAGAGACATCTACAGACTGGCTATTTTTAAAACCTCATTTTAAATACCTTTTATGGAATAATCTGTCTGTCTTCATTCTCTAGCCAACACAGTTCTGTTTTGAGAGGTGACTTATTTCAAGTGATAATAACAATGTAGTTCTATAATTAAACCTGCAAAAGAGTAGCAGCCTTTTTCATAGCCCTGTAATAAGTGTCTCATCTCTGATTTGGCCTGCTCTGGTTTTGACTGTATTCATTATGAAGTCACATGTGAGAGGCCAATATTCTCATTTAGAAATTAAAAGATTCACTTTTTTCCTCCTTCATTCTTTTCCTCTTTGTGTTTTGTTTGTTAGTTTTTAATCTTCTCAGTATCTAGGTGCCAAACTTCTGTACAGCTATAATGGTAATTCACGCTGGGGTTTTTTAAGAACTGTCTCTGTTTTATAACTGCTGTTCCCCAGAGATACTAATTGTTATATTGCAGTCTTTCAGCAAATTATTTGAGTGTCTGTGCTTTTTAGCACTCCTTTAAGTGCCAGACATGGGAAGAGTTGGAAGCCTGCCTACAGTTTTTATTGGCCGTGCAATGAGTTGATCTGTCAACCTGTAACAAAGATTGGATTGTCTCTTGTCACTTACTTCATAATGTCATGTGCCAACTGCCCCGTAAGCTATAGGGTTTCTTCAAGTCTAGCAACTTTGTGAATACGTAGTACAGTGCAAAGAACTAAAGTGAGTCAGGTCTCCAGGAATACCTCACCCCTGTGGAGGATGACAGCCTCATAGTGTTTTGACTCCTCCTTAAATTGGACTTGTGGCTCAGTGGGGAAGTCTGCAAACTACAGGTTGTCTGCACTGGCAAGATGGGAGCTGTAGGAGCACCAGAAGTAGAGTTAGCTGGAATTGCCAGGAGTTTTTCTAGTGAAACATTAAGGGTATGGGAATATGGTCATGAACTTGTTTGAAGGAAACTTTCATTCAGTTTCATAAGAGAACAAGTCAGCATTCTCTCCCCAGGATAGCTCTTCAGGAGGCACATGGGAGTGCCTGGCACAAAGCTGGGAGTTTTTACATTGTTTCCTGATTAAACTATTAGTTTTCTCATGTACCTCTAATGGCAGTACCAGAGTAGGTTAAATCCAAGAGTGACAAGGTTTCTAGCTGTTCTGACTTCAAAACTGCTGCTTAGCAAAAACCCAGCCCATGCTCTTGTATTGAGGTGATGCATTTATTGTGTTCTGTTTAACCCTCATGCTCATATTTGAGAAAAGCAGTACAAGTAATTTTTAATAATGTGCTTCAATTTAAAAATGTTTTTGTGTCTGTTGCTACTGTGAATAGACATTAACACTTCCTACTCTTTGCTCTTCCCAGCCTATTGACTTCGAGACCAACAGGTTGTTTGTACTTACTGTAGCTGCGGAAAATCAAGTGCCTTTGGCTAAGGGGATTCAGCATCCCCCTCAGTCAACAGCAACTGTGTCTATTACAGTCATTGATGTGAATGAGAGCCCATATTTTGTTCCAAACCCTAAGCTTGTGCGTCAGGAAGAAGGGCTGCTTGCTGGTAGCATGTTGACAACTTTCACTGCTCAGGACCCAGATCGTTACATGCAGCAAACATCTCTAAGGTCTGTATAGACTGTTTTCATTTGTGTTTGGAATATATTTTCCATGTTACGGAATGGATGACGAGTGAAAAAAGGATGTGAAATGACTGCATTTACCCCAGCACAAGGCTATACCAATACATCCTGTGGCTCTTGTGCAGGCCTCTCTAGAGGGAAATTTGGCTACAGAGAAGGTGACCTGGCCAGTATTCATAGATGTGTAAAATGGGTCACCTTGTCATCCTAAGTCCCATTTCATCAAGGTAGAATGCAATTATGCATCTGTGTTAAAAGTTTATGTTATAGCCCAATAAATTCAATCAAAGCAGATATGAGCTTGTGTGAGCTAAGATCATTTGCAATTTAAATTCACCAGTAGTTTTGACATGGCACCAAAACTACATCAAATTGCTGATAAAATATGAGAGATTTTCTTTTAAGTTATTCTCCAACAACGTAAAGTGCTTCTGTTGTCTATCTCTGAATTCCTGTACTGATAGCTATGATCTCAATTTGATCATAATTTTTCTTCTGTCTAAAACTTGCTAAATGAGACAAATAAAGAGACAACATAGAAATCTTAAAGCATGATTTCTCATACCGTGTATAAAAAGCATGGTCATGCCACTGCAAAGGTGTCTCTGGTAGTGACTAAGCTTGAATCAGATCTGAGCTTATCCAATTTTTTTTAGCTCATGTAGAAGAAATTCCAGAATTTACTTTGTGTCTTTCCTTGCAAAACTAAGATTACAGTGATCCCCCATTACTTGCGGGCTGTTGGGTCTGGTCCTCCTCGTGCGAGTCGGGGAATCCGCAAAGATAGCGACCCCAATACGTAGTCAAGTACGCCACGCCTGTAGCCATGCTCCCTCCCCTAATAAGGTCTGGAGGACAGTCCTGAGAGCAGGGCTTGTTTCAGATGTCTGGCTGTGCTCGCTGTGTGAACGGGATGGCCTGGGGCCTGGGGCTCTCTGTGCTCGCTGCGCCAGTGGCGGGGGGGAGCGGAGCGGGGCCAGCTGTGCTCACCACGCCAGTGGCGGAGGAGACCGGGGACAGGGACGGCTATGCTCACCACACCAGCGGCAATGGGGAGTGGGGACAGGGCTGGCTGTGCTTGCTGTGCGAGCGGCAGGGGGGGAACGGGACTGGCGCCGTGCGAGCGGTGCGGCCAGGGGCCGAGCAGACTAGGGTTGCAGTAGGTTCTGCGCATGCACCGGGTCCCACAGCTCGCTGGAAAATCAACAGCGAGTATGGGATCTCGCAAATTATGGATCGCCACTATGCGGAGGATCACTGTATTACAATTTTATATTGTCTTCATTGTCATATTTCTAGACATAAATTGTCATAGACATGACATCATGAGGACTTGCACTTGATTAACAGCAAAGGGCAAATTTATCAGATAGAAGAATGGTTTTGAAAGACATTCCTATTTCTTATTAAGATGAGAAGCATGCAGTTGAAACTAGGGCCTCTGAAAATTAAGTGATATTGGAAGTGCTAGAATAGTGTGAGTTGGTGCAACATAGCACTCATTATCCATTTCTCTCAGTGCTGGATGAAAGTTAGTATGAACAGCTCTGTAGGTATAGAACAACCAAGAAGGATCCTTAATGAATATTTTAACTGAGTCTCGGTATTAATGTTGTGTAGTTTATGGTAATTGTATGATTCTTCAGGTACATGATAAGTTACATGGTAAGGCACTTCAAGAATCTAAATTTAGGACTGGGTTTAATACATATTTGTGAAATGCAAATTAAAATACTAATACTGTCTTTGTTGTCAATATTTATGTTGGCAGATAATAACACAACTTACAATTTCATGCACAGGTACTCAAAAGTTTCAGATCCTGCAAACTGGCTGAAAATTGACCCTGTTAATGGACAAATAACTACTACAGCTGTTTTGGACAGAGAGTCAATATATGTGCAAAACAATATGTATAATGCAACATTTCTTGCTTCTGATAATGGTATGTATCAATATTGTATGTTTTTTTCCAAAAAGCTTTCTTGTGTGTGGTTGAATGACATTCAGCTTTACAAGGGCAGAAAATAAGATACGCTTATAATACATCCAGTTGGAAGCCTGTATTTTTATCAGACCACATACTTTTTCCAGCTACTTGAGAAATGAGCTAAAAAATAATTCTCAGAGTTTTTAGAAAGGCACTGACTTAGATGCATTAGTTGAGTTTATAGAACATTACAAAAAACCTTCATGGGAGTGTGGAAGGTTGAATGCCCGAATGCACAGTGTGAGTGGACTTTATGGGGAGTACTACCTGGTGGCAGAGGGGTTTTATACTTTGCCACCTGCAGCAGCGCAGAGGGAGAAGTATCTTTTCCCTGTTGGTTTGTTAATGACAACTGACACTGTTCAAAAATGAGTCCTTTGATTTCGGCTGGAGTGCTGTACTCTTCATAGCTGATAGCAGAAAACTGGACAGGCACAGTTAGGAAGATTCTTGAGTTAGAGGGGGAGACTGAAACACTGGGACTCTTTGCTCTGGAGAGAAGGCAAACGTAAAATTTTGTGAACTAGTAGCTAGATCAACTGTTTCTGTACTTAGGCTCTGTTCTGGAGAAAAAACATTAATAGAACTGGAAGATTATAGCAGGTGGAATGAGAACCATTATTAATTATACTGTGAAATTTGGTGCCAAATGTTCACGTAAATGTGTGACTTCAACAGATTTATGGAAGCATCACACATTTGATGTGGAGAGGAGGAACGTCTAGAAGTAGCATGCTGAATGCCAGTATTAGAAAGAATTTAAATAGCACATTTGTGGTGAAGAGTAATCAGAAGTCTTCAAAGTTAGAAAATAATTTGTTCAGCAGACAAACCGTCATGATTTTGCACCAGCTTCTTTGAAGCCTTTGATGTGGACTGGCTCTGGAGATTAACTGTCTGTCTGGTCAGTGAAATGGTTGAGTCCCTGATATGTGGATCTGCAGTTATTTGCTGAATTTTGCTGAGTAGGGCCATTTTTCTGAGAACAGACTACCTAAGAATTAGGGTGTTATTAGGAGCAGTGATGGTGTTAGTTCTAAAGACAGTGCTGTAAAGACAGAATCTCAAAACTGCAGGAAACATGTACGTGGTAATTGAAAAATGTTGGTACAGTTTTGTTTAAGTAACCTTAGGCTTATTACTATTTTCTTTTCCTTAAGGAATACCCCCGATGAGTGGAACTGGCACACTTCAGATATACCTGCTGGACATCAATGATAATGCCCCTCAAGTGCATCCAAAAGAAGCCACAACTTGTGAAACTCTACAGCCTAATGCTATTAACATCACTGCTGTAGACCCTGACATAGATCCAAATGCAGGCCCATTTGCCTTCGAGCTGCCTGACACGCCTGCTAGTATTAAGAGGAACTGGACCATTGTTCGAATTAGTGGTAATTAACATTCTAGAAATCTTAAAAACTTAAAAAATCCCTATGTTTTCCTGTATTTTACTTGAGTGTTACTTCATAACACACAAGAATCTGGTTAATAAGAACAGGAAAGCACCTTATGTGAGTTTCCCAAAGAACAAGAAATTCTAAAAAAGTAAAGAGGGTAACAGACTTCTGGATTACTGTGTACATGAGTGTCTTGTAGTGGTTTGATCAAGAAGTTAACACAGACCTCAAAGATGAGCCATTTTTGCTTATACTATTTCAAACCCATATGAGCAGTGCATTACTTGTTAACAAGTGCCTTATTTTCACACACAGGTGATCATGCCCAGCTGTCTTTAAGAATCAGGTTCCTGGAGGCCGGTATCTACGATGTGCCCATAGTAATTACAGATTCTGGAAATCCACATGCATCTAGCACTTCCCTGCTGAAAGTGAAAGTTTGCCAATGTGACATAAATGGAGACTGCACTGATGTTGACCGTATTGTTGGCGCAGGGCTGGGCACTGGTGCCATCATTGCAATTCTACTTTGTATCATCATCTTGCTCAGTGAGTAGATAGCTCTCAGTCCTATTTACTGTATTCTTGTTTCACAAGTACAGTCTCACATTTAGTCTCAGGTACCTTGACAAAGATGGGAGAGTTATCAAAGGCTCAAGTCCAGGAATTGTTGCTGCATGGTTCAGTGCTTTGGGCAAGTATGAAAACTTTTTGATAGTACAGGATTTGGAGTGTAGGAGACAGTGTAACTAGCACTTGCATGACAGTCAAGCCACACAGTGGGTTTGTGAAAGAGATTTTCCTTTTATACTCATGGGCATAATGTTTTTAGGCATCAACATCAGTGAGTGACCAGGTTGAAGATGCGATTAGTCCCCAGACATCTAATCGCCCTTGTGCTGCTTGCTAGTGTGTGATTTGATACCACCCACAGCAAGTGACAGCGGTTTTAAGGAGTGTTCTGGTGTTAACTATTGTGCTTCAGACTAATGAAAGTAGGGTGTTTGATGATTTTGGAAAGTAATCCATCACAGCCCTTCACATAAGGCCTGACAGAAAGGCAGCTATGCAGGAACAAAGAGGTGTGTATTTAAGTAATACGTAAAGTGGTGCTAGTATTTTATTTTGTGTCTGGTGCATTCAGTAAGGGGAATGACTAAACATCATGACTAAGCATCTGTCCAGTATAGTAAATCAGATGCTGGCTTTCCTACACATTATAGTTAACTGATTTCCGGTTGTTGTGGAACACAAGGAAGAGCTTAGCCTGTTCATAGTATACTATGGACCAGTCTAGAACATAGAAAATTATGGAAATAAATAAATAAAAATATTTGGGCCTGGCTAAGCCCATGACTGTACATAAGTGCACAGCATAATTGTTTTCTTGATACAAGGTACTTTTTAAATGCTAGATATTGAATTAACAGGGCTTTATTGAAGGAGAGATTGCTGTCTGAGTCTAGTCATTTATGAAGCATAGTCTTCTTAATTCTTTTCTTGACAAGTTTATTATGCAGATATGGAATGGATTTGTGACTTGCAGTCTTGAATATGTGATGGGTTTCCAAATGAAACTGCCTGTAGTGGCCTGAGTTTAACATCTCTTGTTTAAGCTGCCTTCTATCAAATTTTTCATTTAAAAAAGCCACACCTCATCCAAAACATTCAAATCCAAGTTTCTTGTTTAATTTTTCCTTTTTTTTTTTTTTTTTAAATCTTAGTGTTAAATTTGTAGAAATTTCCATGGCTTTATTTCAGAATCAAGATGTGAGGATGTTTTCTTCCCTTATTGTATTGCAGTTTTAGTGTTAATGTTTGTGGTATGGATGAAACGCCGTGATAAAGAACGCCAGGCAAAGCAGCTCTTGATTGATCCTGAAGATGATGTGAGGGACAACATTTTGAAATATGATGAAGAAGGGGGTGGAGAAGAAGATCAGGTAAGTAATGATAAGTGGGGTTTATAGATTTGCACTTCACTCCTCGCTTTACCTATTTTGTTTCCATTGACACATGGTGATAGGTAGCTAATTTTTACATTAAATACTGAAAGCAATAAGTGATGTTTTTGAAACTTTAAATAAAATATTGCTTTCTCATGTTGGGTGGGGTTTTTTGCAGTTCCAGGTGTACCAATTGCTTGCCATTTGGATCAAATGTAAAACCGATATCTTGTCCTGTTACAGCATTCTGAACAGATTCCAGCTAAGACTGTTATATTTAAATGAAAGTTAAAATCCACTCTCATTTATGGCTGTAAAATTTCTTCGCTCCTCTGAGATACTGTTGTACAGAATCACCAGTGCAGAGTTGTCTAATCGTCTAATCCAAATATGACTGTTTCTTGATGGTAGATGAATGCCTTTCTAGATATACAGTAATGTTGGCTATTGACAGATTGGCCACCACTGGGATTTCAAGCTTGGAAAGTATTTAGGTTTCAAGTAGCTGTCAGGTCACATCTGTGTTTATTCAAATACCTTTCCAGGCAGGTGCCATATGCGTTTACTCTCATGTCACCTCTGGTTGAACCACTGCTGATATGTCAAAGGACTAGGAGTGATGTGGCTATTTTTTCCCCTCTCTATCCAAGTTAGTGGATTTCAAAGCATTGAAATTTCCTTCCTTTAGAGGAGTTTTATTAAGTGCCCTATGAACATGACAAACAGTAGTTTTATGCACATCATTAGTGTAATAATTACAAAGAGAACAGTGCATATAATATAGCCTAAGAAATTTTCCAGTTAAAAGCCTTGAAAGATTAAGTGTAATTTTTCCATGCATCACCAGTCTCAGTCATCTGGCACTTGAGTTATCTGAAAAGTGTCTCCCTTTACTGGTACAGACTTACAGTTTCCTTCTGCTTGTCTGTTTGTTTGTCTGAAATTTGTATATTTGAAATTTCCATGCTTCCTGCATTTCCCCAAGTACTGTTCTTACTTCCTGACTTTTCTGCATAATGTTCTTTTTAAGCAATTTGCAGAGGAAACTTCAGTTTATGCACTTTTGGAAAATTGCTTAAGTTGTTAAATAAAGTTAAAACAACCCTTTGAGTCTATGAATGTATTCCTGTTGTTTGTACATAGATAGTTTGAATACAAGAACTGCATCCTGTTTGTGCATCTGTTATGACACAAAAGAGTTACAATTTTTAAAAAAAAAAAAAAAATCAAGAAATCTGGATGCTGTGAGAACTAATTTTTCAGTTCACATATCCCCAGCTCTTACTCACCAAGACTTCTCTGACAAGTCTGTTTTCCAATTGTCATGGAGCTTGATTTTTAAATATTCTCCACACAACCCTCTGGAAAGAGTAAGGTTCTCTGAGTATATTCCATTGGGAAGTCATAGGTGATTCTAGAGGAGCAGTGTTGGGAGAGATTGTGCTGCAGATCAGAAACTTTAAGCATTGTAACAGTTTACAGTGAGAGTAAAATACAAACGGTTCTGAAGTCTCTTGTCTGCCCATCTTGCACTGTTCTCCTCTTCGGTGGAAGTGCTGTCTTTGTGAGAGGTATAGTTAGGGTGGTGTGAGAGGAGGTAACATTCCGTGAATGCCATAGAGATTAGCACAATATAAACCATCCCTAAATCTTTCACCGGCAGTCAATTAGCATTCTGCAGGCAATGAAAGGAAGAACTGCCAATGAGTAGAGTAGCAGCAGAATAGTAAGAAATGTGAAATTAGGATCATTTCTTCTCATAGTCAACATAGGAACCAATCTTGACAGTGGTTAAGGGCTTTACAAAAGACTGAATGATTTTTAGCCAAGAAACCCCTGCTTAATTTCTTAAGACAAATTTTGAAGCTGCTACATATTACAGTTTAATTATCTTTGCTGCCCACCACGTTTAGGTACCCTAGTGCCTTTCCTGATCCATTGACAAGTTTCTGAGGGTATAAAACATCTTGACACACTCCAGATGTAACAAACATGTCAGGAAAGAGAAAATAAAAGCTCATATGAATTATAACAAGATTTTTATAATTACTCCTGTACCCAGAGTTTTAGACCTCTACTAGGGCAGAAGGGGAAGATTCTACCATAGCTTCAAAACTAGGAATTTGTTCCTGTCCAGAATGGCTGAAGAGAGAGCACAGACTTTTCATGTGGACCCCTGTTTTTCTGTCTTACTTTTCAGGGAGGATATTTTACTTTATTTTAATCAGGCATTTTGTCAAATCTAAATTCTGCCTATGCATAACTAGATGATAATAGTTCCTAGGTTAGTTTCTTCTTTGTTCCCTTCTGGTCTCTCTCACCTGCTGTGCCCAGGGGAAAGAGGGAGGATTATATTTCATTAGGTTTTAATTGGTTTTGCACACATTTTATGTGAGACTTAACATGGAATGTGAAGCTTTTCAAATGTTCCAATGAGTTCTCTACAAGTAGTAATCTTACTTTTGCAAACCGTGGCTTAGCAAAATACTCTGTAAGCAAAGCTGTGGGCATAACACTGTGGGTGAAAGGTATTGGCTATAAAGTTCTTTTCATTTTTGCCTAAGTTGGGGAAAGCATTCAAGAGTCAAAGTGAGTATGTTCCTAAAAGGTATGAAACTAACATCAAAAATGCATTTTCAGAATGAGGCCTCGTAGGGTATAACTGCCATTGTTTTGTTAAAGTCAAGAAAGATTACTTCATGTCAATCTTGGATCCAGAAGTTATCAGCAAATGGCAGAAGAAAATGCATCAAAATTAATGTTTTATGGTGCACTGTCCCCAAAACCCTTAAGACTGATTAAACAAGCAGCTTCAATAGAAGGCAGTATACAGGGTCACTCAAACATGGAGCCATCCAACCCGGGGTGCATCTCATGCAGTGAAATAGAATGGAATACTGAGAGCTTCATGTGAATCTTAGTGAAAACAGTATTTTAAAAGCATCAGACATTTTCATAATCTTTACCATTAATTCTGTTTACTGCTGACAAATTACTTCTTTAAATCACATACTTTTCTAGGTGAATACTTGAAGATTTTCCCTGTGTGACCTCATATTTCCCAGATGTTTCGGTAACTTGAATATATGGCTGGTAGGGCTTGAAGAAAAGTGATAGAATTTACGACTCTGTATCCTGAACCAAATTACTTTTGAACTTGTGGATTTTTTTCGTAAAATAATTTGCATTATTTGAGTGGTTTTATTTACTTGTTTTGAAGCTTGGCAGTTGGGTTTCTTAGCTGTAACAGCAGTCCCAAAAACTCCTAAAGTGTGTTCAGAATGTTCCTTTCAAACTCTTTGTCCATTCTATCAGATTAATGTCTCCTGTAACAAATTTGATGATTTCAGATTCCAGTTCTTCTGAGGCACAGCAACAGCCAACAGTAAGGTGGAATTCCTGTTTGGTTTTTTTTCTCCTGTGCTAGCAATTCGAAGGAATGTGAAATCTGTAATAAAAGAAGAGTTTAGTCATCATGAAGGTCTTCTGTTAATCCCATCTGAGGCAATCTTTGCCTGCTCTGTTCACTCTGACAGACAGAACTCTTGTAAAGAAAATTGAGGATCTTGAATGATTCATGGTCTTTCTCTAGTCTGAAATTATGTACACGGGGTCGTGTGATTTCCACTGCGTTAGAGAAAAATGTTTTTAATTCTCTAAGCCAGAAGAGCTTTTGATCTGTGGGTCATAACTGAAGGCAGCCTGCTCACCACTGAAGTGCATTGTCAACACTGGAAATGTTTTGGACTTTTTAACTTACGTTTCTCAGAAAAGTGGGCTGAAAAACGGGCTCCAAAAGCTGCGCAGCACTCCTTTTGTTCAAGGCAGGAATTTCTTGGTTTCCTGGAAGATCACTGTAGTAGCAGACTTTGGATCTAAGGGAGAGATGAGAGAAGGCAGATATATTCCATATAGACAGTCTTGGGTTTGTCTCAGGATTTTGTTGTTTTCAACTTTTAACAGTTTAGCTACCTGACTTAGAGGATGTGGACTTAGAAGTGGACCATGAGAGGTTTTGAGCCATCATTCCACAGAAGTCAGTGGGACTGGTTTGGGGTGGGGAGAACTGTTGTTCATTCTTTGGTTGCTTTGGGGTTTTTTTTTTAAACCTTGGTATTTTGTTTGTTTTTTTCTAAAACTCATCTTAAACTCACTGGGATGGAGGACAGTATAGTTTGTTATTCTGAAACAGATGTGCCTAGTTTAGGTTCAAATTATGAAACTGTAGTAGTGACTGTCTTATTAATGGACTTATTTTCTGGAGCTTGTCGTTGCTTAGCAAATGGGGAGGTGTGAGTTACCGATGAAGAGTATTCTCCCGTGATACAATGTTCTACAAACTTGTAACACCATTCTCCTTTCTAGATGCCAAAACCTGCTGTTGGCTGAGTGTTAAAGTGCTTAGCATGTCTGCATCATAATTCACATACATAGCACATCACAACCCATAAGCATCACTAATTCATTTTCATTGCATATCTCAGGCTATTTGGGTGACTTACTTCAAGGCAGTAAGTCTTGAAGTACTTGACTGGGATATGTGCAGCATATGTCAGCCTGATAACTGTGATACTTTATTTTTTCCAATTAATTGCTTTTCTGTACATCTCATTGCACAAGATGATTCTTTCCTCTCCTTTGAGCTCTCTTCTATAATGTTTTCTGAATTTTAGTACAGTGATCCCCCATTACTCGTGGGCTGTTGGGTCTGGCCCTCTTCATGCGAGTCTTGGAATCCACAAGGATAATGAACCCACTAAGTATTCAAGTACGCCTGTAGCCACGCTCGTTCCCCTAATAAGATCTGGAGAACGGTCCTGAGAGTGCAACTCCCTCTGTAATGCCTCATTAAAGCAGAGGAAATGCCTTTTGCCACATCCCAGCTCCAGGAAGAGAGCTGCTTTTCTGAGCACAGAAACCGGCTGGGAGCTGGGAAGCCGGCGCCCACGCCCCCCATGGGATCCTGCCACTGTCCTTTCCCTGCCGCATCTGTGCTCGGTTTTATTGGGGTTTCTGGTTGCTGGTGTGTGTCTCTCGTGTTCAAACATGGCGGAGGTGGCACGCCTCTCCAGAGCAGGACTCTGGGAGAGGCTTGGGGAATGAGTTCAGTGCTGGCCAGGGCGGGGCCGGTGGGTACCGTTGCACTGTGTAACGGGAGCGACAGCTGAACAGGTAGGGACAGTCCCTGCTGTTCAAAGGGACTGCTTTGTTTGGGGTTTCTTTTTCCTGGAATGTAACAGCCCCAAGTAAAGCTTTTCTGGCAAGAGTGGGTGTGATCAAGCAGCGCTGATCCAACGACCCCGAGATGGGGCAGGCAGCTCCTGAGATGTGCAGGGTAGGGACGGACAGGAGCTGGCACAGCACTGGAGGACAGATGCGTCCCGCACCGGGAGAGCCACAGCCCCGCTTGTCCCTGCGCCTGCTGCCCAGCCCGCAGCTCTCCCCTTCCTTCTCCTACCCTCCCTCCACCCCTCCTCTGCCCCACACATCCTACAAGGGAACTTTGTATTTTGGGCAGTGAGGGGGGTTCCGATGCCAGCACTCTGATGTCAGGAGTCCGTGCCACTGGCACTGGGACACACCAAGCTATGCCACCTGTGTTCCACTGGTGCCGGCAGAGCTGAAACACAGTGATGATTTGGTGGCTCTGCTCCTGTCCACCTTGGTTTAAATCTCCCGTCTGCCGCCACCCCGAGGTTGGCATTGGCGGCAGCAGCCGTCCCCCGCCATACCCCAGTTTGCAGCCACACCCCGCCGCTGTGCCGAGAAGTGCCAGTATGGCCCCAGTCCCTTTGTGCCGGCAGCGCGGCAGCGCTCCCGGCTTCACGTAGATGGGACCGGCTCCCCTTTCTCCGAAACGGTGAATATGAAGCATGTACGGCAAGTCTGGTGGGCGGTGACGGCAGGGGGGGACCAATTATATATTCATAACCTCATTATAGATTCACAAGCTGATGTGTTCGCAGTACATTCTGTGCACGCGCCGAGGTCGCACAGCTCACTGAAAAATCACCCACAACTATTTAGATCCAGCAAATTAAGGATCGCAACTATGCAGAGGATCACTGTAGAACTTGTTCATGCAGGTGGTCCTATTGAAGCAGGTTGCCCGACCAAGTGGGTGGTACGCTTTGAAAGTATTGCAGATGACTACTTCTGAACATGTATGTTAGTCTAACCCTCAAATCTCTTTAGCACAAGAGTTTCCAGTGCACTGATTTTACAGTCGGCCCGCTTGCACTTCGTGCCCCCCGTATTTCAGCTTCACATCTTAGCAGCATGATTTTTTAGCCTTGAAGGAGGCCCCTTTTTGCAACTGTGCATGCATGACCTGGCACGCATGAATATTCAATTGGGCAGTCATGGATATGCAAATCAACCCTCACAGCCGCCGCCGCGGCTCTGCCACTCCACTTGCACTGTCTCAACCGCTGTGCTCGCCCCATCCCACCCACGGCAGCCCTGCTCCGCTTGCCCCATCCCGGCCATGGCAGCTCCACCGCTTACCCACTCCCCTAGCACGGCCTCTGTGGCAACTGATACACAGCAACACAGTGCCAAAACGGCACAGGGGAGCCTTCTGAAGGCGTGGGGCAAATTTGCGTATTAATGAGCTGCTATTCAACGCAGAAGTAGGGCTTTGCGGAACCCGATTAAGACCGTGGGTCCACAATATAGGAGACCCAACTGTGTTCAAAGTAGCTTGCTTTCTGCGGATTCTGTATGGTTATTCCTGTACCACTTTTGGTATTAGTCGGTAGCTTGCATTTTGTCATGTTTTACTACATGTTTATGTAAAGGAAGAAAAGAGTAGCATTTATTTTAATGGTGTTAATAGGATTAAAATAAAAGCAGAATGATTTATTGTTATATGAGCAGGATCTAAATTCTAAATGGAAATTGCTTCTTATGGAAAGACTAGCTTTGTTCTAACATTTTGTGTGTCATAAATGAAAGCAAATTAAGTAATCCTTCAGAATTTATGTGGTTTGGGGGTTTTTTTCCTATTATTCATGGCTTTATGTATGCCTACATTTTAAGATTACATTAGTCCTCTGTGCTGGATCGTGTTATAACCTCTGTTTTAACATGATAATGGTCCTTACCTGCTCGATAAACTTTATAAATCCATGTGATTATATTTTGTTTATCACCACCGTCTCTGATTGGTGATTTTGTCTCACCTTCTAACCTTTATTTTGCTTTGTATTAAGAATGGAAGAAGTTTTGTGTTCAGAAATTTTAAAGATAATAAATGAAATAACAGTTGCTAAGATACTACCTATTAATAGACAATATTATAATTAACAGGTAGTTATTTTGGGGATTGTGTTTGCTTACTAAGACACAGGCTTCACTTTTTTGTATTAGTGACTCATGCAATGCTCACATGGAGGAATTACCGTTATTCCTTAGTGAATCTTTATCTCATCATATGAAAAGTAATGTTTCCATAATTCCATTACAAAATTGTTTTGGTTTATTTTATCATGTCTAGGACCCTGGCCTGTTACTGTGTTTTATCTGCAGATGGAGTTTGACTTTCACCTTTTTCATTATTAAAAAGATAAGATAGCATCTCGGTTATCTTAAAAATTATTAACTTGTAATACTCCAGATGCATCTAGTATAATAAAAACAAATGGGGAAAAGCAATATGGCAGAAATTAATTTAAAAGTGAGTGGCAAATAAAGAGCAACTCTAGGCACAGGCATTTTAACTAGCCTCTCACCTGCAGCCTACATCTACTCAGTCCTCTGGCTTTGCTTTTCTTGAAATCACATTATTTTAGCAAATGTAAGATTTAGAGCAGGTTGGAACATTTGCAGAACTCAAGCAGTATTTTAAGTGCAAATTTCTAATAGTTTTTTAGGGTGAGGTTTGGTGGGTTTAGGGATAGAATGGTAAGATACAGCAGGATAGGTTTTCGCTTCTCATTCTTTGTTTTTAGAAGACCTTGGTTTTAGTGCAGATGTCAAGTTTTTTTTCAGCAAGAATGAACAGCAGTGTCAGAAGTGCTAACCAAAGAGATGGAAATGTTGGTGATTGCATCAAGAGAGTTACAGTTGCCCCCGAATATCGTGTTATTGCGGATCTGGTGTCCTCCCCCTTTCCCCCCCTGAAACCCTCCATCCATGTTGATAGGCAACTCATTAATATGCAAATCTGCACCACCCCCTCGCACTGCTCCCCTCAGTCCCAGTGCACTCTGGTGTTGTTTCAGCACCGCCCCACTGTGTGTCGGTGTTTGTGTTGGCACTTCCTGGCGCCTGCAGCCACCCCATGCTGGGAAAAACTCCTTTTTTGCTTGGCTGGGGACACTGGTGGGTAGACTTGGTCTTGCTGTAGTTGGAGTAAACATGATGTCTGATATCGGAGAGCATGTCTAACCCTGAGAAAGTCTCAGACACCACATCTAATCAAAGGGCATGTAAATCTTTTATAACTGTGCATTCAGACTCTTTGCTCCGAGCGGAGTGGAGCAGGCATGGTGCTGGGGGACCTGCCCTAGCCTCCTCGCTAGGAGCAGAGGGGAGTGGGACGGGCATGGCGCCAGGGGATCTGCTGCAGCCCCCTCGCACAGAGCAGAGGGGAGGGGGGCGGGTGTGGCACAAGCGCGGTGCCGGCAGAACTGCTGCAGCCGCCTCACTCTGGGTGGAGCCAGATGGGACGGAATGGGACGGGTGCGACTCCAGTGGAACTGCTGCAGCCGCTTCACTCTGAGCAGAGCGAGGTGGGCGCAGCGCAGGCAGAGAAGTGTGCCCATGGTCCGTGTGGCACAGCATGGGGGTTAATTTAAACATTAATAACTGCCTAATTTGAATATTCATAACTGTCAGTTCACACAGTAACAAGTGCCCCACAAAATGGACCTCCCCAGTCGCGGAAACATCAGACCGCAAAGAGGTGAATCCACAAACGAGGAACTGTGAAGTAGAGAAAGTTGACTGTATATTGATAAAGCATTAAGGTTGTAATCTTTTTAATCACTAGTTATCTAAAAGGTAGATATTGCCTCCAGTGATAATAGATCCTTTTACAAACAAGTGGAAAGACAAGGGATTGTTCAGCTTGCTTCACTTAGATCCTCTGTAGACTGGAACTATCAGACTGGTCTAAGTTTCTGGTATTTCTGGTATGTAAAGGCCTGAGTGGGTTTTTTTATGCAAAATGGGAGAAAACTTGGCGACATTCCAATAGAGAAAAACTAAGTAGATTTTTCCTTCCATCAACAATCTTAAGTTTGTCTGGAAGTTTAAGAGAAAAACTCGAACAAATTTGCTTAAGTCCAAACAGAAGGAAGGGAAAGAGGTATTTGTTCTGGAATTGCAGGAGTTGGGGTTAACAGCATAAATAAATACCTCTGACAGAAATTAGTAGCCATATGAAATAGATGCTCACAACTTTGGCTGAAGTATGTCTCCAGTGGAGAGCCAAGTCTTGTTACTCAAGAACTATTGTCAGTAGTGTCTCCGCAGATTGTAATTATGAACAGGGTATATGGAAAAAGACTGGAGCAAAAATCAAAATGCTGTTGACTTGTCCTGAAACTGAGTAAAGATAATAACCCAGAACATTGCTCAAAGATGGCTGTCCAAACCTACCCCAACATGTTTTGTTCTCTCTCTGATGTATCACTTTTCTATTTAGCTGTCACTTTTGCAGTTAACTATCCTAACAAACTCTGTTTGAGGCTTACCTTAAAGTCTTTTCAGAAGCTTTAGGTTATGTGAATAGCTTCTCCACTTTTATATCTGTGAAAGGAGCACTAGGTGGAGAGATGGAAGTACAACGGCCCTAAATAGCTTATGCTCTGCCACTTTAAAACATTTTTCCTTCTTTTACTTTGGGATAATTGAGTAGACTTGACTTTAGACAGAATGTTGAAGCAGCTGGAGTCATTGCATGGTGCTGTGTTTGCCTGGCCCTACCAGTTTGGGGAGTTGGGGGATGACTTGGGCCAAACCCAACTGATGTGTAGCTGGTATTGATTTTAGTGATATGAGGGGTTTGTAAGTCAAAGTTAATGAGTGCAATGGATCTTTGCTTCCTGTCTGGACACTAATAGACCTGCAAAATATATGTCCTCTGACAGAAAGGAGAACTAAGGTGGGAGTCCTTGTAAGGACACCTTCTGCACTGCTATTAGCTCGTGGATGGCAATCTTTGCTTTCTTTTTAGCTGTTGGAGCCTGGCTATGTCTCAAACTAAAAACACATACAAAATACACACTTTTATGTGTGAAGATACTAGACTGACTGAATTAATTAATTTTTCATTTCTGTATGGCCACTGGCCAGTAAAAGAATCGTGTAAATATGTATGTGGTTGGAAAAAACATTTTATCTTATAGAATTGAAATGACTAGACTCTTCTGGTTTTGAGACATTGTTATTAACCATATGAATTTGAATTCCTTCATAATGAAATTATTAGAATTTTAAAACAAAGTATTTTTTCATTTCTCCCTGTTGGTGTTTTTCACCTTTATCTTCTGGTTGGGTATGAAAAGCACTAGTGTTAAATATTTATAAATTCTAAAAAGTGTGTTCTTCTCTGTTTGGTAGGATTTTCTGATAGCATGTTTCTAAACTGTTTTGTTTTATGTAATAAAAAGGAAAAGCATAAAAAGTTCTGTTCTGTTTACTTTTTTCCAATTCATACTGCTTCCTGGAGATCTCTTATTATTCTGTTTGGTACATGAAGTACCGAAGGGTAGGAGTTACAGCTCTGCCCCAAGGAACTTGTAATCTAATTAAAGCATATGAAACTGGATTCTCAAATCTCAGTGGAACTGTTCCACCTTTCTTGACTATATATTTGTGCGCAGTCATCTGAGGACCCAAGTAACAAATTAGCAGGTGTAGTGAATTTGATAATCAGTTAATATTCTCCCCACAAACTACCATCACTACTGTGAACAGACTTCTCCTGTTGAAAAGTCTGGATTTGGGGTTGCAGTAGGTTGTACTCTGAAAAAGAACCTACGTCCCATGAGGTAGGAACAGAAATAAAAGCTTGCATTCCTTTCTGTGGAAGCCAGTAAGGGACTAATAAAAAATCTAGTTGTCTGCATGGATGACTTCCAGGAAGTTGCAGGCATAAGTAAGATTTTTACCACAAGAGCACTATTGAAAAATGGATATTGATGGTTGATAAAGTAGCTTATTTAGGATGCTTTTTATCTGCTTGGATTATTTGTGTGGCAGGGTATCTGGCATATGGTAGAGATGGAATGAGCCCCCATGTACTGATAGTTCTTGAATGGCATCCTAGAGCATGACTGCCTTCTACACATGACAACAGTGAGGTCAGAGTGAAGTGAATGGCAGTGTTGAAATGCATCATACTGTGCAAAGAGAATACAGGCATATCTATCTTAAATTCATAAATACTGATCTAATTCATTTTTTTTATATACATACATGTTGTTTGTTGGAATTCATAGCGCATACTAACTTCTTCAGTCTGCCAGATTTTGAAACCGCAGCATCAAGAACTTAATGAATAGAATCATGAGTAATCTCTAAAAAGTGCTTAACATTAAGGCCAAATCTGAGGAGCTTTGTACTTCTTATGACATTTTTCCCCCTTCGGGTTTCATATTATTGAAGCTACATGAAATCAGCAAGGAGTCTTAAATTCATTCTTTGAAGGTATTATAAAGCACTGCAGAGCACTGTGTTTGCCCTTTTCTCAGAATGTATGGTATTTATGTGCTTAGAAAAATAGGAGTTGGATTTGGCATCTTTGGTCTATACTGTAAATCATCTTTACTAGGCAAAGTGTTTGGTGTCTTAAGAGTACTACTCAAATCCGTGCTTCTCAGTGGAAGACTTAGGACAAGCTCTAAAAATGCGATGGAATAGAATCAAACTGGTGAATTCATGGAGTATAAATCAGATAACATCCTACTGGTATGCAAATAACAATGTTATTGACTTAGTAAGCATTACAGTCCTGAAAACAGAACTTTTGGTAAAATGATACTTTGTGTTTTCCCTTTTTTCCTCTTCATGTTTCCTGCTGACAGGTATCCTTTGAAATGCTGCTAACATACTGTCTTTGTTTCATATTTTGCAGGATTATGATTTGAGCCAGCTCCAGCAGCCTGACACTGTGGAACCAGATGCCATCAAACCTGTTGGAATCAGACGTCTTGATGAAAGGCCAATCCATGCAGAACCTCAGTATCCAGTCAGATCAGCTGCTCCTCATCCTGGGGACATAGGGGACTTCATTAATGAGGTAAAAAGCGAAAAAGAGTTCTCTCCTAAGATCTGATAAGCTTTTCTATTTTGTTCTACCCTGCATGAGTAGCTGCTGTGTGAGAACATAATATCTTTTCCAAAACATCCTTAGACAATTAAAACACTAGACAGAAGTAAATATATTCTTTTAAAGTGCAGAAAAATTTAATTAACTTATTCAAACAGAAAGGGAAGATATATCAATTAGTTTCTGTACATTTGTATTAATTACATTCATAATGTGTTATCAACTGCAACCACAATATCTCCAAGCAGGATTATTCAATGGGTTATGAGTAGTAAACAGACTAACAAAATTATAGTATAGCCTGAATTCATTTATTAATTCACAGTAATTTAATCATGGGAGAAGTTAATTTTTTTCTCCTCATACACTACCCTTTGAAGCCAAAGAATAGTGAAAATTCAGTACCTTCAGTAAGACTAAAAGAATTCCATCAAATGCGATTAGTGAGCCAGGCAACTAAATTAAATGTTATGTAAGTGCTTTTAATACTACTTGTCTTGTTACAGAGCTTTCAAAGATTTTGCATTATTTTTGATTTTTCAATCTAATAAAGATAAATGTAATTAATATTCAGACTAGTCCAGATTACTCACAGTTCTGAAAGAAATACTTGTACAAATATTTGTTTCATTATTTCTGTAACTGGTCAGTCTTAAATCATTGGTGTTGTGGTACTTAGAATAGAATGTGTACATTGTGCTTGCTAGCTATAGGAAAAAAATGGTAAACCAAATTTTACCATTATTTTTCACTGTATTCTGTAGGTGAATAGTAGTAGTTCATTTTTTTCTCTCATTTTCTCATATATTCCTTGACTACAAGACCTGGACACATATTGCAAAGTATTGCAGAGGTGTTTCTGCCGACATGTTTATTCTTTTGCCTTGAAGAAAAATCAGACTAATATACTTAAAGTCTTTTCTGTTAGCTGCAGAAAATTGTGTTTGCTGCTTTTATGGTATGCAGCAGTAAAATTGTAAAAAAACCTACAGGAAATGGACTAGCAGGAAATGTACAAGTGTTCTTATAAGGAATGGTGTTTTAAGATACTTCAGTTTTTGCAAACCTTACACTTGTAAATATTACAGTTAGAGTTGACTTCTGGAAAATAGTGGGGACATGTGACAATAAAAAGTCCACATTGTAGGTCAAAGCAGTGTACACTCAGAGCTTGCTTGGGCTTCCTCATCATCTTCCGAACAATCAGAAATTCCTGTCCTGTTCTCACACAGCTGTGACCAGTCACTGCCCACCTGGCAGGCAGAGCAAAGGCAAGGAAAGGGTGTGATTCTCCCGGAAAGCCAGAAAGGGGCCAGAGTTTATCTGGCCTCCTGCAATTTTTAAATTACTTAGCAAGCTGGTTTTGCAATATTATTTTTCAGTAGGTTATGGCTCTTGAAGATGAGGGCATCTGTGTACACATGGAGCCATAGAAACAGTACTTGCTGTCTTGATTTAACACAATATGTTTATATTGCAGTACAGATGAGGATGGAGTCATTTTCTTCCTGCTGTCTATTGTATTGTATCAGTACTTCTTTTTATACTTCCTCTTGCCACCCAGCAAAAAAGAAAGGTTCTCAAAGCTATTCATAGGCAGTAAAAGTGTCATTTCAGTAGTGTCATTGACTCTAAGGTAAACCTTGGAAATATATATGAAGTTAAAGAAAACATGACAATTTTCTTGTCTGCAAGTTAGCTCAGAATTAATTAGATCCTCTGATTGAAAGGAACTTTATGAGGTATGTAGTTTCTATGTTTTAAGCATTACATATTTAGCGTCTCTTCTTCGTAAGGTATGTCTTTCTTAGGATTTCACAGCATTGTATCATATTATTAGGGCATTCCACCTAACTCTCTCTAGCAGACAGGAGCCATGAAAAGGTTGTCCATGCTCTATCTGTTTTGCCAGAGGTCTGAGCAAAATCGACATTTTATTTCTCTGAAATGGTGTCATCTTAATTGATGTTTTATGTTAAAATTTCTCAGGGCAAATATGATTCTAAAATGTCTGTTAGGTGTTTCGGGGAGATAGTTCTTTGACAGTCATATCCACTATTACAGTTAAATTTCAAACTATCAGTATCTAGAGCATAAACATTCAGACTGCACACGTTTTCAGACTCTCTTCAGAGAGTTCTCCCTGCAGTCCTGGTAAGATTATACCCAAACAATTTGTTAAGTTTTGCTCAGTTTTGCTTGAAGTAAGTGGAAGAAATATCTTGAGTAAAACCGGTAACAGGTTCCTTAGGGCAGCTTATAACAGAGGATAGGCTTGATCTGTAAAAGCAACATAGCAATATAAAAAAGAGCAAAGTTCATATCTCTCTGCATCCAACTTCAGTATTATTAGATGTAATTTTTCTCCTTGGCGACTCTAACCCAAACCACCCACAAAACCAGCCCAGTCACTATCTGAGCAGGGACAGGCTGCCTTTGAGTTGTTAGTACCCCTCATTTGTGAGAAACGGGTGATGTCAGAGGTCTCGCAAAACGTCAAATTTGCAAACACACGCAGGTCATTAATATGCATGCAGGCCACGCCCATCGCGCCACCCCCCATCACTCCAGAGCGCTGCAGACACTTTTCCACTCCTCCCCACAGGCTCTCTCAGCACAGGGGAGCAAAGGGAAGCGTTTCTGAGCCCTCTCTGACTCGGGAGACCCCCCTGAGAATCCCTGGGCTTCTCTTCAGCAATGCTGTCGCTTCTGCAGCCGGGGCTGGGCTGCTGCAACCGCGCATGCTCACAGCCCCAAACCCTGCACCACTGCTCTCCCCCACCCCCTGCCGCAGTGCTCATGCCTGCACCAGCCCGACCCTGCACAGCACAGGCGGGCTGCAGCTGCAGCAGCAGAGTGAGCATTTCCCCCTGCTGCCCCATCACAGCACACAGCAATGGCCTCGCCTCTGCTGTGGGCAGCCCAGCCCCACTTTCCTGGTGCACTTTCCTTCCCTGCCTGTAGCCATGGAAACAGTAACATGCACCCGGGGAAGGAAGGTCAGTCCCTGGCTGTGCTTAGAGTAACGGGACTGTGTGACTCATGGCCCTCCCCGCGGGGCTGGGCCAGTCTCGCCCCACAGGGAGCGCCAGTGCCGCCCCTTGGAGCAGAGGCACTGTGCATGAGTCAGCTGGGGAACCTCGCAAATGGCTGAAGCAAAATTGTGAGAAATTTTCCTTGCAAATCAGCGAGGTAGCAATGGAGGGGTCGCAATGCAGTGAGGATATACTGTATCTCATTTGCAAAGTCTGCATTTACCCCCTTGATTTGAAAAGATACAACACTTTCGGAGAGCAGTCTGGTCTTTTGAAGGACTTGACCCTGTTCCCAGAGGTGCTGCTCAGTATTATCCTTTGAGATGCTGATCCATTTGCAGGAATTAATTTAGTCTGTTGAATGCTCACCAACAGTACAACACACAGCCAGCATTGTTCAGATTAGCCTCTGAATTACTCCAACCTTTGACAAAAACCAACTGTAGGTCATTGATTTCAGTTATTGGAGGATTTAGCTACCCTTGCCAAGCAAGCATAGGGGGGGGGGTTAATTATTTTATTGTTTTATTTATTTCATTATTATTTTTATTACAGAGTCATAAAACAAAAAGTGAAAAAGACTTAATGGGTCATTTGGGACTTTTTTCTTTTTTGCAGTACTCTGTTTCTCTGTTTATATTATTTTCTAGTTGTCATCCATTGTGTTAAAATCTACTTAACTCAATGAGACATACACATATGAGTATTTTCTAGTGTTCTAATTACTTCTCAGTTGAAAAACAAGTTACAAGTATGATAAAAAGTAATGTGTTTTTATAACACTTAGAAAGTAGAGGCAATATATAAGGAGCTATGAACTCTCTAAAATAAGAAGATTTCAGAGGTGTCTTACAGTCAAAATATGTTTTACAGGCATAAGCTAAATGACCTCAGGGATTTTGTTGTTTTGTCTGTTTCAATGGATAGATGAATCTCTAATTTAAGAGGGTAAGGGAAAAACCACCTTTTCTTCCAGTTCAGTGTACAAAACTAATCAGTGAAATAAGTCATGTGTTATTAAGAATCTTCTGTAGACCTTGTTTTCCGTTTTGAGCCTTTTAAAGTATAACCTGCAGAGAGTGGAGCATAATTAACACTTAAAATAGTAAAGATTTACAGGATGGTATAGACTAAGCCTGTTTGAAGTAGCTTTGTTAATCCTGTTTTCAAGAACCACCTATATTGTCCCTGGAAATCTCAAGCAAATTATATTTGTTGTGGAGAGTTTGTGGCTAAGAATATATTTATAATCAATAGAGGACATAGCCTGAGGTAAACTAAATTTAAATTACAAACTAAAGGTTTCATCCTTTGAGGACATGCAGGACCCTCAATTCATTCTTAGTAAATGGTTATTGATAATAAGCACCTCCATACAGAATAGCGTCCCTTGATGTTTTCTGTTTTCTTTCATCAAGTCAAAAAATGGTTCCAGATATAAACCATTTTTATTTAATTTCCCTGGAGGCTGTGTTCTTCCTTTCCTTCTCATCAAAAGTCTGCTGAATCAGATTAAGTAGTAGGATTAATGAAAATAAAGGCATTAGATTTTGTAATGTTTCATGTTAATTCGGGTTTTGAAGGGTTTGCCTTCCTTAGATTTGAGTGAAACTGAGAATGCTAAGCCTACTGAAGCAAATATAACTTGCCGTGTAGCTTCACTCAATCTGCCCTTTATCTCCTCCTGAGTGAAAGTTGCTGCAACATATATAACACAGGAAAAGGAAAAAAAAGAGATTTCTTCTCAGGCTGTCCTAGGTCTCAAGCTACCCTTTGTATTGTTGTATTGCAGCTGCTCTTCTATGGCTGCTTGTTGTGCGCTAGTATTCTAGGAAATGCAGGGAAATGTGACTTAGTTCACTATCCCAGCAGGTTCCCCTGATCCCACATATGTGCACCAGAAATTCTGTGGTTGAATGAGCTGCTTTTTAGGAAAAACTCAGGGGTTTCAGTTCAGGAAACTGTGAACCAAGTAACTGTAACACCTCTGCTGCTCTGAGATTCTTCAGCACATCTGGCAAAAGCTGAGAACTCTCTACAGAAGCAGCTGACAACACCATGGCAGCAAAATCAGTAAATGCTGCTCCTGGCAGCCATTTGGTGCCTTTTCAGTTGTGCAGATACAGAAGACTGTGGTACCACCGACTGAAAGGAATGGCAAAATAAACAAAAAAGATGGCAATACTGAAAGCAAAGGGATCTTCATAAGCTGCTATAACTGCCAGAGCTGTCAGACATGCTGTAGAACCCAACAGCAAAATGCAGCAGTAGACTGAGTATGTTCAAAGAATAGGCTTAGCAGAGGCAAAATGAAAACATTATAGTATTTCGTTCTTGCTTTAGTATGTACCTTGCCACACAAATATATCAGAAAGCTTGGTTGTCATTTGAAGAGTTAGACATTAAGCTCAGTCACTACACTGTGAATCCAAGGAATTTTTAGCCAGAAGATAGGTGCAAATGTCATTGTAACTTGTGCTGTGCTTAAATCAATACCTCCATAACATGACCCATAGCTACATTCTCTGAATGAAATGGATTACACCGCTAGCACTACCTTTGAAACAGTGAATTTGTTAGTGAGATCCTATCTTGTAAGTCAGTACCTCAAACCAATTTTCTTCTTAAGCGCTATCATGATACCAACAGGAAATTGAAAAAAAATTACAACCTGCCCTTTGGAAAAACATGTGGAAGTAGGCTGCCTTCTGCCTTGCCGTGGATGGCTGATAGGTATCAGAATTTCTGCAGTGATGTAGGAAAATGTTTTGGTCACTGATTGTTTTAATAAATTGTTATCCTGTGGTTGACTGGCCGCAGGGAAATAGCATTTCTTTTCCAAACCGACTTTCTAAATGACTTTCACACATGGATACCTGGGATTCATACCTCAGCACTCCTTAATCTCAAGTGGTATTTATTCTCCTTCCCTGTCACCTGTCCTTGAAAAGCATGGGTGTCTGTCACCTGAAGCAGGCTTCAGGAAAGATGTAAATATCATAAGGCTATTTACTGCCTAAGAAGTAAAGTTGCATTTGTGCTTCAGCAGCAGAAGTTGAGAGAAGGTCTTAGAAACTGTGCAGCTTTGAGGCTGGGTGAGGGAAGTCTTCCAACACTTGCGATTGCCTTTTTGAAATCTCCAATCTTTTGTGCTTATTACGGCCATCAGGATGGAAAACACCAAAGAGAGAGGGATAACAAGCACCACCAATTATCCTTATCAGATACTTCAAAATTGTGCATCTAATGCAGGCTATGAATAACCTGGTTGATGTTGTTGTACTAGATGAAATGATAATTTCAAGTACAAAATGTGTTCTTGGTTAGAGGTCATTAGGTTGATAAATATGCTGTGCCTTTTCCCCACTGATTTGCGAATTTATGTACATTTTGCGCACATCTGAATTATTTTAGATAGGCAGTAAATAACCAGGATTTGCTTCTAACTTACCATTGCCATATGGTTTAATTAATGGGGTTAGCTATAACATGTATTTCTAGAAGAAAAATCAACACCTAGTTTCAGTATGTCATATTGGGACTAAACACGATTGAGAGTAGAACATACTTCTCTGAAACCAGGATATGTTAAATAATTTGAAAGAAAATACTCATTCCTTCCAGTAAGTGGAAGTGTAACAAAGCCATTCTTTAAATAAATAAACATTAAAAATTAAAAGTAAAACAAGCACAAATAACACTGGTTGAAATTAATAGCAAGCAATTTAAAATCTTAGCACAGCCTTATAGAATTCGGGAAGATACATTATCCCTTGTCAGTGGCTGCCAGAGTAGATCCTATTCAGAGTGGAAGATCTTGAAAAATCCCAAGGAAGAAACTGGGAAGTTGAAAAATACGTAACATAAGAGGGATTTTTAACATCAGACTTCAGCCCTTTATAGTTAACATGTAAATCTTCCCTGGATAAGCACAGAGCAATTGTCTTACATGTATTCTAAAATTAGTTACTCATATAACTATTTCAGTTTGGGCCTAGGTAAGAAAACTGGGCGGGAAAGGCTTTTCTCTGGAAGAAGTGTGATTCTTTCCCACTTCTCCTTTTACTCTATTTGTGTTGGTTTTAGTTTGGGTTATTCAGCCCTACAGACAAGAAATTTAAAATTACTGAAGACCCACTATTCATGTTTTGGTAACTTCAGTACTTTGAAATGAGGAAACAAAAATGTTTATGATCTTGTATGTCGCTTTGATGTTACTGTGTCTGTTTTTTCTGAAGAGCAGGTGGAATCTCATGGGTAGCTATTGCAAAACACATAAAGCTTAAGCCAACATGTCATATCTTTTGCTCACAGCAGCCTACAGAGGTACATGAATTTACAGGGCTAACTAAATATGGATTTTGGCACCTGCAGCTGGACTGCAGGCCAGAAAAGTCAGTGGATATGTTATTGGCCATGTGAGATGGCTGTTAAAGTGAATCTTTGCAAACATGCCTATTTCTCGTTCCCCATTCATCTTTTTAACCATTCCCATATTGCCCATGCCACAGGTTGTGAGCTGTATAACTCTGAAACTGTTTATTAGCTTTGGTCCCAGTGCTGTGCTGCTCTCTTAAGGTTTTGTTAGAGATGTAATTGCAGCTGTATTCAAAATATCCAGTGGTGTAATGCTGGAAACCTGGTCATTCTAAATGGAGTTGCAAAAATATAAATCTTGTTTTGCACTGAACAGCACAAGAGGAAGTACTTTGTTTTCTCAAGTGGTGCTTGAAAGATAATTGCACTGAAATCTTCCATTTATGTTTTGCTTTGCTCTCAGATATCGAACTTTTATCTTCTTTTCTCCCTCTCCTTCTTACAGGGACTTAAAGCAGCCGACAATGACCCCACAGCCCCACCATATGACTCCCTCTTAGTCTTTGACTATGAAGGAAGCGGCTCCACTGCTGGATCCTTGAGCTCTCTTAACTCCTCAAGTAGTGGTGGTGAGCAAGACTATGACTACCTAAATGACTGGGGCCCACGTTTCAAGAAACTTGCTGACATGTACGGTGGAGGTGATGACTGAACTTCAAAGTGAACTTTGGTTTTGGACAAGTACAAACATTTCAACTGATATTCCCCAAAAGCATACAGAAGCTAGGCTTTAACTTTGTAGTCTACTAGCACAAGTGCTTGCTGAAAGGCTTTGGCTTAGGCTGCAAACCAATTTGGGCTCCGTGGAATATCAGTGATCCAATGCTGTTTGGAAAAAAATATTGAGCTCAGTTACACTTGAATTTTACAGTACAGAAGCACTGGGATTTTATGTGCCTTTTTGTACCTTTTTCAGATCGGAATTAGTTTTATGTTTAAGGCTTTAATGGTACTGATTTATGAAATGTTGCATTAAAGAGATAAAATATGTTGGGGTGGGGAGGAGTAAGGTGAAACAATATGCTTCAACATGCTTTTGTTACATTGCATTGCTTTTATTAAAATAAGGAGATTAAAAATAAACAAAAAAATCCTCATGGGAGCAATTTTATTATCTGGGAGAGAAGACCATGAGGTGGAACAATGTACATTACTTCTAGTTTTAGATGTTAGGGGACTTTTTTCACTAAAATTCTAAAACTTATGCAGCTGGTTGCAAATAAAGGGAGTTTTCATATCACCAGTTTGTAGCAGAATTGATTTTTTTTTTTCTTACGCTAGAATGTTAGACACATTTTGGTCTTAATACATGTACACTTTTGGTTGGGTTTTTTTTAATTTCTAGTATTTTTTTCCCACTTCACTGTAAAAAATGGTATGTGTACATAATGTTTTATTGGCATAGTCTGTGGAGAAGTGCAGAAACTTCAGAACACGTGTATGTATTATTTGGACTATGGATTCAGGTTTTTGCATGTTTATATCTTTCGTTATGGATAAAGTATTTACAAAACAGGTTGCAAACAAGTGACATTGATTCAATTGTTGAACTGTAGTTAGAGTACTCAATATTTTTTTTATTTTTATTTTTATTATTTTTTTTGTTTGGGGAGGGAGAAAAGTTCTTAGCACAAAAAGTTTTACATAATTTGTACCAAAAAAGTGGGGGGGTGGGGGAGAGTTGGCCTGATACTGGTGGCACGAGAAAATATACAATATGTTTTGGGGGAGGGCAGGGAAGGAGGAAGAAGCTTTCAAACTAGAGAGACTTCTGAGAACAGCTTTGCCTCTGTATTGTGTACCAGAATATGAATGATACACCTCTGACCCCAACGTTCTGAATAAAATGCTAATTTTGGATCTGGTGCTTGGTTTGGCTTTTTTTTTTTTTCCCTAGCTGAGGAGCCCTGACTGTAATAAATAAAAAGTTCACAAAATGTTTTTGAGGTCTGTGAGAAGTTATGTGCACTTTAGTTTTCCATACTGCTGGAGAGAAGACAAGCTGCATGTAGAAGAGCCTGATACAAATCTGGAAGGCAAGTTCCCCAGTAAAAGCAAAATGATCCATGCTGGGATTTCTGAGTAGAATTCACAGTTTTCAGTTCCATATGAATGTCTAGCTCTTTCATTTAGTCTGAATTATCTAAATAATGAACTTGCAATATTTTTGGCTCATTTCTAGACTGCCAGCTTAATGATTACATCACTATGCTGTGAGTTGCATAAATAAAATAATTTGCAGATTATGCCAGTCATCTACCACCTGGACTTTCTTATACTGAAGTAAATACAATCCCCTCCCAAGCTGAGTGCCCCCAAATCATGTCCATCAAGGAGGTGCTCATGATCATGGGAGCTCTATCAAAACGCCCCGTTAGATTAGTGATTACTAAACATGTTTCTGACCTGTTACAGTGATTCATTTGCAAACAAAGGAAAACTAAGTGCAGCAGGTCTATCTTTGTTCACTTGCAGCAGTCTGCTTGGGTTTAATGTCTACATGTACAGTCATTGACGACCTAATTCCGAACAACGTGAAGCTTAAGCTCGGCAGAAACATCAGAGTTCCGCAGTCAGTTGCCAGAAGGGAGCAATGGGAGGGGAACTGTGTGCTGGGACTGGCATAGAAGCCTTCTGTGCTGGGACAGCGAGGTGGGAACAGAGTTAATCTGGGTGATGCTCTTCACTTGTACTACTTTAGTACTTCCTTCACACTGTAATTAACACAATTTGACTGTGACTTCTGGTGGTAAATCCTGAAATTCGGCTTGGGGAGTGTTAAATGTTGCATGTGTATCTCCACTGCAGTTTTCATGGGTGTGTCTCCTTCCTTCCTCTTGCTCCTGATGAAAAGTGAGAGGTAGCAATCCTCTCAGACCGGAATATAGTATTTCAGCCTCTGCATACCTGGCTATCATTTATCTCATTGCATTTGCAACTATAGCTTGGTGTTCTACAAAGCCTTAGTTTTACAGTAATATATCAAAGTTACCAATGACCACCTTTAAGCTATTTCCATATTCAATTTGCAGTGTGAGGAAAAAAGATATAAATCAGGACACAAAAATGAAAATCTGACCATGCATAGTTAAGTAAGGAAAATTTTGGTAAAGGACAGGATTTAAACTGTAAATGCATGTTAAATAAGCAAAAGGCCACTTTGGGCACATTGATTTTCCATCTGTAATTTATGCAATATTGTATTTTAAGCATAATAATTCTATTCTTGTTACTTTGAACCACCAAACTGAAAATGGTAGATAAACTTTATTTTATTGACTATTGACTATTGACTGTTGACAGACACATAGGAGGAAGGGTCTGTGGAAAATTCCCAGTTTGGGCTTTAGCACATTTTTTGTTGAAGTGGGAAGAGGTCATCTTTTATGGGCACTTGGATCTTCTGCATAGCAATAGGAGCTTTATCTTGATCAGACAATCTTCCAGCTCTGTCTACAACTGCTTTGAAATTGTAGCTATGGTTCTCAGACCTTGTGTTAGATCAGCATTAGGTCTGCTGAGCAGACCAAAAGGCAAATGATTTTTGTGCACTTCAAATGCTTATTCAAGAAGAAAAATTATGTTTGAACTGATCCTCTTTCATCAAGTTTCAGTTTGGGTCTTCTAGAAATGTGCATAGGGTTTGTACCTATGATGTATGCTTCAGAGAACTGCACTGAGAGGAAAATGGCTGAACTTTCAAACCTACAGTTTTCTTCAGAAACTTTGGCAGCCTAATTTGTAAGTGGGATTTCACAGTTGTACATATTATCTCTTTCATGTAGATACTGCATCCATGCAAGTTAGTTACTGTCAAGAAACGAGACCTTAGGAACGTTCATGTCTCAGCATTTCTACAGTTTCTGTTTTCTTTCAATGGTACTCCTTCATACTCTGTCCCTCTGAAATACAGGGTTGATAAAGGTAGAGAAGGGTGGGTTTGGGGAATAAGCATCTTAAATGGATACCAGTGGCTTTACATGTGGATGGATCTGGTTTACTGTGTTTTTTCTGGGATTGCCAAATTTTAGTGAAGAATGCTAATACTCATCCCATAACAGTGTAAAATGTACTTACCTTGCTCTGTCCAAATAGTTGGACTCCAAGTGGTTCTTTCCCGCCAGGGAGACAGTGTTAAGAGTTGGACTCGATGATCCTTGTGGGTCCCTTCCAACTCAGAATATTCTGTGATTCTGGTGCCAAAGCAGAAAAATCACTAAAAGTCACATGAGTAATGCTCCTTGGGAATTCTCCTTCTTGTTATGTAGTTGTGTAATGGGTTTTTTGGAACCCTACCAGATTCCTTAGCCAGAAGAACATTCATATCTACTCTGCCGTGGTCCCTTACCACCAAAGGAAAATCTCTTCTGACAGGTGATGGGTCACACATCCCAAAACGGGTCTCTCAAACCTGTCTGTAGTCATTAAAAGGGTCACATGTAAGCCACTGTCAGTTCAAGATTTACAGAACTATTCCCACCTTCCTAAGTAGCCTTCCTGCCAGCAGTAGTATATAGCATGATTTTGGCAGGTTTACCTTTATAGACCATGAATATGACAGCAAAGTCCCTGCTTTTACCTCAGTCAACATATAATATTCAAATAATCATAAAAGTCACTCAAATGTTTTAATCCTTAATTCACAATGTTATATTTTATACACAGTTTTCATCCCTTTTGGTATGATACCGTTATTTCTTCTACATTTATTTACATAAGCTTAAAATTTTAGTCTCTGCAGACAAAGTTTTTTCCTAGGAATCTTGTTAATGTATAGGATAATTGCCCTTAACACATGTCACTGGAATAATGAAAATCTTTCCCCTTAGCAATAAAACTAGAAATAGAAGTGAAAATGATGGGTAAAGAAAAAAGGCTAAGTGCTCCCCAGAGGGACTCAAGGTGCCATCATGTGAATACGGAGAGAGCATCCCATTTGTTAAGAGCCCTTTGATCAATCAATGCAAGACACTCTCCAGTCAAGATACTGCATCTGTATTGGCCAAACAGTTTTTTTAGATGTAACAGAGAACTTGGAGATGCCCTTTCTCTGGAGCTCCTGATGACAATGCCTTTCCTTCTGGGCTATGTTCCAACACTGATCTTTCCCAATTTTTCCCCCTCAGTTTACCTAGATAGTTGCACAGTGCCAAATCTCACATGAGGTTCTACATATTCTTCAGTTTGCATCCTCAAAGAATCAAGGTCTTGATCTTGTGTTGGTTGTTTTGCTGTAGACTTGAGGATGTATTCTCAACAGAGCAATTGTTGGGAAGACACTGCTTCCTTTTCAAAGTTTAGTGTCCCACACCTGAAACCCCTGTAGATTTCTAGAGGATCTAAAAACGCAGCAATTGGCAGTGATACTACAGGTACTTATAATCAAATTTCGTATTTGTATGCCCTCTTGATTTTTCTGTCACAGAATGGCATACACTGTGGTGGAAATGTGAAGTTGCAATCCCCCTTTAGAGCTCTTTGGAAAGATTGGTCAGGGTGAGGTAGTGGACATGTGCTCTCTGAGATGCTCTCAATGTAGCTCTGGCTGCAGAGAATGCATTTGTGTGTGTTTAACTATTGCCATTCAGAAGATTCAAGCATGGTTGCAGATCTTGAGATTTAACAAGTCTGAGTGCCAGATACTTTACTTTGACCACAACAACTCCTTGCAGATCTATAGGTTGGGAACAGTGGCTAGAGAGCAGCCAGGCAGAAAGGGAACTGGGGGTATGGTTGACAAGAAATAACATGAGCCAGCAGTGTGCTCAGGTGGTCAAGAAGGCCAGTGGCATCCTGGCCTGTATTAGGAATAGTGTGGCCAGCAGGACTAGGGAAGTTATCCTTCCCCTGTACTCAGCACTGGTTAGACCACACATTGAGTACTGGGTCCAGTTCTGGGCCTCTCCATTTAAGAAAGATGTTGATATGCTCAAACATGTCCAGAGAAGGGCAATAAGGCTGGTGAAGGGACTGAAGCATAAGCCCTATGAAAAGCAGCTGAGAGAGCTGGGGTTGTTTAGCCTGGAGAAGAGGAGGCTCAGGGGAGACGTTATTGCTCTCTACAACTACCTGAAAGGAGG
>WEKX01022123.1:0-19383 GCA_013390025.1 Pitta sordida | reverse complement strand
TTTTTTTTTTGAGGGGTTTTTTTTTTTTTTTTTTTTTTTTTTTTTTTAGTACTAATGCATTTAGAAACATCATGGTGGTACATATTTATGTAATTTCATGAAACCGCCTTCAGGTGGTTCACTGCCTCCCAAAGAGCCTAAATACTGACTCTGAACGCAGAATATTTTGCTCTGGGTATGAATAATGAATAGTAGCAATGTGCAAATTACTTTTATACTCCTGCTTCTGAAGACAAAATTTGTTGATATGGTATGGGTATATACAGACAAGGCAGATCCCTGGACCCACCCATTCTGTGTTCCAAATTACAGAAGTTTGATCCTTACATTACCTTTGTTATCTGCAGTACTGCGGAGTGAGTTTATAAAAACCCAGCTGTTTCTGTGTGCCATAAATCAAAAGTAATGGCTAGATAATCAAAATTATGTTCCAATTCTAGAACATTCATTACTAGTGGCATTGTGTGAAGCAGATATGAAAGCAAGCAATGTGCTAGGATGATTAGAGGGAATTGCACTAAAAATGTAGAATCATTACTGGTATGTTTTGACTTGAAGTTAACAAAGAAGTGTTTGCTCAACAAGGTTATTTCAAGATAAACTGAGAAAAAACCAAAACTGAATCTTTTAGCCTGACCTAGTCAGGAAGCAATATTCATTCAGTGCCCTATCTTTCTGAGAACTGATTTTTCTTCATTTGGGCAAAATGAGAGCAAACAAGAAAATGACCAAAAATAGTAAACCCAACCCTTAAAAACCCCTCATAGAAGGGGAGAGGCAACTTCAAAGACCTGCTCTGCTGTCATGTTTCATAACAGAAGAATTCAAGGCTATTGCCAAGTTTTTTGATCTTCCCATTTTTTTATGTAGCAAGAATTCACACTGAGTAGAGCCCAGATAATCTGACTGCTATATGTATAAATCCAAGCTCTAACTTTGAGTTAGTTACTTTGGTGATTCCTATTGTTCCTTGTTATATGACTAATTAAACACTTGATATTACAGAGAAAACACTTTGAAGCCTAAACTACTGGTTGGGATGTAAAAAGCCAAAATCCATGCTCAGGAACTGTGGCTTGGTGTTTTATATACTGAATGAATGCTGTTATTTTGAAAATACAGTAGTCCCCTGTTACTCACGGGCTGCTTGGTCTGGCCCTCTTCACGCGAGTCCTGGAATCCGCAAGGCTAGCGAACCCACTAACTATTCAAGTATGCCACACCCGTAGCCACACCCTCTCCCCTAATAAGTTCTGAAGGACAGTCCTGAGAGCCCAGCTCTCTCTGTAATAGCTCATCAAAGCAGAGGAAATGCCTTTTGCCGCTTCCCTGCTCTCGGGAGAGAGTTGCTTTTCCGAGTACAGAAACCAGCACAAAGCCAGGAAGCTGACCCCTGGCCCCCCTGCGGATCCAAGCAGATGTGGCACCTCCTGCCACTGTCCTTTCCCTGCTGTGTCTGTGCTGGGTTTTATCAGGAGTTTTATTGGGGCTCCTGGTTGCTGGTGTGTGTCTCTTGTGTTCAATCACGGTGGAGGTGCACCGAGAAAACAGTGGGTCATCTCGGTTGCCTGGGTGCTGCCCGACATGGCTGTGCTCCGGCGGGAGGGGTGGGCAGCTGCTGCGTTTGGCAGTGGGGTGTGGGCCGGGAGAGGGGTGAGCGCGGCCCCTGGGCTCCACCAGACCCCAGCCATGGGACCTGCTTGACTGTGGGCACAGAGGAGGAGGGGTGCGGTGACTGCACTTCCCGAGCCTCCAACCGGGACCAGCCCGGCAAAGGGACCCTTCAGCCTTTCCCAGGGCAGGAGGAAGCCCTCGGGGAATGCCCGTGTGTGCCAGGAGCCATGGGAGGTTTCCCCCCGCCAGCTCCGGCAGAGGGTGGGAGGCACAGTCCCCAAAACTGTTTCAGATCGGGGCTACGGCATTGCTACAGCCAGGGACATGACACAACGGCGCCCAGGCGGCCAATGGGAGACAAAGGGAGGCAGGACAGCAGCAGATAGGGATAGGCTGTGGCAAACCTCTCAAGAGTTTCTGTTAGAAGGTTCCCTGTTCTTGCAAGTTTTATTCCATTGTGAAAGTTCATGTATCTACTATGCATCCCTAGAAGAGTTTTGTGTGGGCAGACAGAAACAGCTGCATGTCTAGCAGGAAGGGAGGGAGGGCGGGGGCTAGGCTCAGCTTGGCCCGGCTCCCCCACACACACCAGGGCCTGTTGCGGGATGTGGCACAGGCTACGACACGTCCTCCAAGCTGGGGGAACAACAACAGTTCGACCATGCGCTCCATTGTGCCCGAATGCCCCGCTCCCTGCGCAGCACCAGGACCTGCCTCACACTCACATAAACTTGTACAGCTCTGATTGGTAAGTGGCAGCCAGCATTTTTGGGGGGTTGTTTTTATTTCTTTTAAGGTTTTTTAGTCTGCAAACCCGGCTACCTCTTGCGGGCCAGTGCTGGACACAGGGGACAGGGCAGCGGTGCTAGAGTGGCACGCAGGGAGTGCAGGGGCTGCCGTGTGGGTGCAGGAGGTGGGAGCTGCAGGACCACCCTTCCCTTCGGCACCCCAGCCACAAAGGTCCCCGCAGGGGTGGGGGGGAAGGTGCCTCCCGCTCCTGCTCCCTCACAGACACACACAATGCCAGCACCCTTCTGCAGCCTGGCAGAGAACAATGCCAACCATACAAACACCCCGAGGGTCCCTGTTGTCTCCGCCCATAACCACTCCAGCAGTTTCCCCAGCTTCAGCTCCTTCCTGCTCATCCCGGCTCAGCATGGCGCGGGTGCCTGCCTGCCCCAGCTCGGCGCGGTGCATCTGGGCACCAGCCTGCCAACCCCTGCAGGATGGGGGAAGATGACTCCTACTCTCACGTACAGACACACACAATTGCAGCCCCATCACCCCGTCTTGTAGCCCGGTGGAGGACAATTCTAGCCATACAAAACCACACGTTTACACTAAACTCATTCTGGCCATGCCGCGGTGGCTCCTAGGTGGCACCAATTTACATATTCATGAGTAGACTGGGTTCACAGTAGGTTCTGCACATCCTGTGCACACACCAGGTCCCACAACTTGCTGAAAAATCAACAGTGACTATTTGGACCCTGTGAATTACAGATCGCAAATATGCAGAGGATCACTGTAATGACCTTTTCCATGGAAATCTCTGGAAAGCTCTAGATTTTATCATGAAGGAAATACATCACAAATCCTTTGCATTCATTTGCAAATTAAATTTATTTCTGGATATTCCCGCTCAGTCTTCAGCTCTTTGAAGGCAAGACTGAAATAGTTATCTGGTTTTCATATGAGATGACCACAAGGAAACATTTTGTGCCTCCAGGCTTGTCCTTCAGAGGCTGGAAAACAATTATTTTTGCAGAATAGCAGTCCAGCTTGTCAAGTTCTCATGAAAAATGTTGCCCCTTTGAAATTCAGTACTGTCAACATATATACGGAAGCAATGCATTACAGAACATAACTGACAGTGGCAGAACACAGCCCTTTGAAAGTGGGTTCAGATCCAAAGCTCCTGTGTCAATTGAGATGCTCCCATTCTGGATACCCTCAAAGCAGCATTCAGCTCAGAGGAAACATTTACATCTATAATAATCCTGAAGACATTTATGGTAGTATTTGAAGGTACTCAGAGGAAACATTTACATCTATAATAATCCTGAAGACATTTATGGTAGTATTTGAAGGTAAACAACCTTGAATCACTAGAAATGTATGCATGAATACATTTCTTTCAGAAAATAGAGACTGACATAATAACGTCAAAGTTGTTATCAATTGTCAATTGACTTCCTTTTGAAAAATGTCCTTTAATGATTTCATATTTGTTACAACTTACTATATTCACAAAGGTGCTATGTTTGCTGAATTCTGCACAATGTTGTGGTGACAGGTGACCCTGTTTAAATGATCTTTTATAGAAATCAATTTCAGAACTGAGTATTTGGAAGAGAATTTTGACAATTTTGTTGGCTGATAGTCTCAAAGACCACTAGACACTGAGACTTTTAGTAGCTATCACAGGACTATCAGATCATCTGCCATTCTAGAGGAGAGGGAAAAGATAATGGGTTGAAATTAGATTTCAACACTGCTCCAGTCATATATATAGTATCAAAGAGTATATAGTAAAGTGCTGGGTCATGAACTATTTAGTATACAAGTATTTATTGTAGGACTGTGGGCCACCTGCACAGTCATAGTGATTTTACAAGGATAGGATTCATATTCAGTCTCAAATAAAATATCAGGCTTCTCTGAAGATGGTCACAAAGTTATTTATCTTCCCAGCTCTCAGTAATATGTTCTACCTCTGCATATTTGTGCATCTTGTTGAAGGGGAGATTTTCTCCAGCACTTGAAAATCCTTGCAAGTCTTAGGAGTGTAATTTTTTTTACTTGAATGTAACACTGTGTGGGATCTTTTAGAAAAGGAAAACAATAACAACAATAATACCCCAACCAACGCTTTTGGGATGTCCACTTAATAAAGAGGATAATAAAATTAGAGTAGAAAGGGCAGATTAGAATAGCACCGCATCAACAACACTATATAAATTTTTCCATTGTATACAAATAAAGAGGTGTCTTCATAGCAACATCATGTTGTTCTGATCTTTTTTAGTTCTAAAAATTAGTCCAAATGGGTATAATTTTAGAACTAGAAAAGTAAGGCTGGAATGGGCATCTATTCTGTTATGCGGAAGATTTGGGACTTGTGACAACCCTCAGTGAAAATGAAATTGCTAATGTGAACCCATCTTTGGCAGGCAGCACCTCATATTGATTTTATACATAATTCAGCACAATTGACAGTCTTTTCAGGACAAGCCTTTTCAAGGAGACAGATATAGAGGCTAAGTTGTTTCTCCCTTTTGGAAAAGGGGTCTTTTTGAAGCCATGATTTATGTTTAATGGTACAGAATTGGGACTGTGAAGAAGTGGGACTGTTCAATATCTCTGTTGATGATATGGACGGTGGAATTGAGTCCACCATTAGCAAATCTGCAGGGGGCAAATGTTGAACTGCCAGAGGGTAAAAGGGCCCTTCAGAGGGACCTTGACAGGTTAGTGAAATGGGCAGATTCTAATAGTATGAGATTTAACAAGTCCAAGTGCCGGGTTCTTCACTTTGGACACANCTCTGAGATTGTCTCAGACAGACAGAGCATGGTGTCCACAGCCCTAGGGTTGTGGGTTCAATCCTTATATGGGCATTAGCTTGGGAGCTGGACTCGATGATCCTTGTGGGTCCCTTCCAACTCAGAATATCCAGTGAACCTGTGACTATGGGCTGACATGACGATACTCACAGTGAAGAAGTGGCACAATAAAAAACTGCCTTCATTGAAATTGTTATTTCCAAAAGATATTAAAAAAAAGAATCCCCTTTCTCCCTTTGTCTTGCTCCAAACTGTAGTAAAATAGATGAAAATAGCTTACTCAGGTTTAGTTTTGCATATGTAGTACCAGATATATTGTCTGTGCAATCAGCTGTCAGGCCAACCGTGGTAAGACTAATCAGCAGGAAAATTAATGGGAAAATAGTGAATTGTTCTTGCTAATGTACTTCTGTTTTTATCACCTGTTGAATTACACAGAGAAATGAGAAACTGTGGTGTAAACCTGAGCATAAACCTGAAATTTATCTATATTTTCTAACTGTCTGTGTCTGAGCTTCCACTGGGGTGCCTGGATGGTTATACTGGGATATTTCCAGGGTAAGAGCAAGTGCACAATCACTTCTGATGAAGTACCTGCTAATACCCATCCTCCTTCATACCACAGGAACTTGCGTGTTGGTCCCAGGGTGCCCTCTGAAGGATTCCTTTTACAATGATAGGAGCAGGCAAATGTGAAACAATAAGCCTAAAGATGCATAATACAGTAATCCCTCGAATATCATGGGGGGTCAGTTCCAGAAAATGACATAATAAGTGAAATCCACGAAGTAGCAGTAAATACAGTAAAGATGGTAAAAACTGTAAAGACGCAGAAAAAAACCCACAATGTATTGAAGCTGTAAATGGTGAACTGAGAAGTAGTGAGGGAATACCATAAATCTAAAGGTCTCATAGCAAATCTTTTGACTCCAAGGAGCACCACCTTTGCCAAACAGCTGGTGCACTGCTCTCATCATGGTCTCTGGCCACCATGCAACCTACGCATGGCCAGAACCAGAACAGAACAAATCTCTGTTCCTGAGATGAATGCCCCAGAATCCTCACTGTTATTTTGAAGTACTAGCAAAAATATCTCTGCAATTTAGGAACAATAGTAGCAGAAACCCATTGTTCTATCTTATTTTCATTTTTTGTTGTGCTTATGTAAGTCACTTATGAATACAGTCTTAGTTGATGGTATGCAAAATTCAGCGCATGTAAGAAACTATTCTTGTAGTGTAATCAGATAATTAGATGTTTTGTTGCAGTCTTGCACTGTTTAGTATAAAGTACTTTGAATTACAATATGGCAACTCTTTTCCAGCAAACTTTACAGGCTGCTTGTTGCAAACTGCAAGGTAACTTTAATTGGGTGTCCAGAGGTCTACTACTAGGAAGGTAATAACCTCAGTACCATAGCACGAACCTGCATAATTTCTCTGTTGGCAGTCTTGTAAATAAAGGCTAATTTTGCAAAAGACTCACTCTTCCTTCAGTGATCTGGTTTACCAAAAGAGGTAGAACCTAATCCTATAATTTCTGGAGGCCCAATAATACATAAAGACATGAGCAATCCAGGTGGCACTGTATGTGAATGAGTATGTGACTGAGTATGGAGGCTGACAAAGGAGAACTACATTTTGAAATAACAATGTGAATTTTATTGAAAAAACATTGAGTTGTTTGGCCTTTTATTTAGCCTTTATGACAGCAAATAGAAATGATTTGGCTTGCCAGTCAGACCTAGAGATGTGGAGGTGAAAAAAAAAAGCAGACCAAACCTCAATGTAATTTTGAGTCAAATGAGGTTTGGATCAAACTCAATGCAATTTATTTTTATATACTGTCCTCCATACAGAGCATTACAAAGCAGTTTACAGGGAGAGTTAATCATCAGAAACTGAAAGGAAAAGGTTTTAAAACAAGAATAATTCAGTAGCTAGGAGGAATCATGAGGGAGTTCTGAGAGAAATGAGAAAAGTTCTAGAGAACACTTTTTTCTGTCTTTTGGTAGGCTAAGTACTGCATTCAGTTTTGTCAGAAAATGGCACATTATGGCTCATCTTGTCAGAGAACTGTGTTAGTATCACCCAACCTCAGATCTGTTCCAGTTCAGCTCTGAAGACTAGCCAAGTAGAATACTTGCCATATTTAAGAAATTGTGTTGGTGAGATAGATCTTCATTCATATTCATTTTCTTTCTTTTTTTTTTAATTAAAAACTTGATATCCTCAAAATATCATCAACTTAATCAATTTTGAAGTTGGATTTAAAAAATATTAGAACAGAATTCTGCTGTTGTATTACAGTTTTATGGATGTGAATGCCAACACCTTCACATACACCCATGCATATATGGAATATACTCTCATATTTTGTATATTGTGACAGAATACCCAGTCTCTTTACTGATCTTTGCATAAAGGCTGAAGCCATTCAGGCTAGGCTGATTTACAGTAGTTGAGAATTTTGTTTATTTCACTTACTTTATATATACAGGTATCAATCAATTAGCAGTTCTTAGTGTGAGGTTTCAATGATGTAGACTTCGTAACTGTGTCCATTCTCAAAATCATGTGTACCCTTGGAGTTATCATTCCACAGACTGACTTTCTCTCCAGACTCTCATGGGCACCCCAATACACAAAGTGCTTTGCAAACCTTCAAAACACTGCAGGCAAACCAGACTTTTCACCTGATGGCTCTTCTTCTTTAGGTAAGAATGTCCTTCCCTGAAAGTACAAAATACGTAATTCCTGCTGCACCCCATGTCACATCCACTGAGTGGTCTTTGTCTTACGCTGACACCTCAGCCTGGAGCATACCTCAGGAAACAAGAGGAGAACAAATGTGAATACTTTGGGTTTCATTTGGTTAGCTTAAGATCATAACCAAGGCTACCATTTGTTGCTGTTCAAGTTCTCCAAAATTTTCCAATATCTGTATGTATGAAGTGGCAAAGAATTTTATGAGTGCCAACTTGGTGGAGAGGCAGGGTCCTACCAGATCCTGGAAGCTGGTTAGTCACTTTTTGAGACGGAAAAGGAGGTGTGAAGTGGTAGGGATCAATTACAGCCCCACTGTAAACAGAGAAAAGGAAAGGGAAGAGATGTAAAGCTATACACAGTGATAGACTACAGCAAGCCAGGGTGCTGCTTCTTAGATAGCACTTGACAAGAGAGAAAGCCCCATGCTGCACCCTGGTGAGTTGCTTTATTTAAATGTGCGAGTTGGAATGTACTTTATTCTCACTGACCATAAGTATGTGGTAGGACACTGCCATAGAAAACTATTAGCCTAGCTCACAGAAGAGGTAAGAAGATACAGAATGCTTTTTATTTCATGTGGGTGCTATGAAATGTTTTCATCAGGTATTCATTAAAGGTGTAATTTTAGGAAGCACTGACTATAGGAGATGCTAAGCCTCAAGCTTTCTTGAAGAAGAGTTTTAAAGAATATTGTGATTCCATTCTTCACTTTTCTAAATGACAACCTCTAACCACAGAGTTTTTACACAAATGTAACTTAACAGATCTTGATATTCATGTTTATTACTGCAAGGCAAATGTTGAGCCGATGACTGTCCATGTAGGAGAATGATGGTGATGTGTTATTCAGATGTTATGTGGTATTGTGTTACAACACTTGTGGGGTTTTATAATAATAGCCTCTGGATAGTAAATCTTTTCCTAGTTCAAACATTTTTTTCTGCTAAAAGCAATGCTTGCCTTACCCTCCAAATTGTCTTTCAGCCTGAAGGTGCTAGGACCTTTTTTCATTCACACATTGTCACTTAAAAATAGGGGTGCCTATTGCAAAACTTTGCAGCCCTTGGAAAACAAAAATATTTGACTGGAAAAATCAAATAAGAGAATGCTTACAATGAACTTTCTAGTTCAGAAGCTTCAGAAAACTACTGCTGTCTCCTATTTGCTCAGTGCACGAACACAAAATGCCTCCATTTTGCCTATTTGCCCTCTTGGTATTTCAGTCCTCCCTTCCCTGTATCCTATGATATCTTTTTTTTCATATTTGTGAACTTCCAGTTTTATCTGTATCTAGTATCTAGTACCAACATGTCTTTAGGAAACTGGCATGGCTCCAAATTACTTATTTAGCAGGCCAGTCTTTCTTGGTTTAACAAGAAAACGAGACACATTAGCTTTTTTCTCAGGCTGCTACTTATAAGATTCACAGCTCACATTATTTTGATATCAAAATAATCAGATTTCTGAGATTTCTAAAGGTGGCCACCATATTCCAAAGTTTGAAAAAAATGTTGCACAGATTTGGTAGCAAGCAAGGCTGCAGGAATGGCCTTTGTGAGAAGAAACTAGGAGCTGCCCTCATGGGCCAGAGATATTTCCATCTGACTCCAAAAAAGGATCTGCTGCTACCCATAACTGAGCCCCTCAGCAATACTGGTGGTGCCTCAGCGAGAACATATTTAAGAAAAAAAAAAAATATGGTGCCACAGCTGTGAGAGAAGAAGGAGTGTGAAAAAATACGTGAAATACAGCCCATCTCTCACCAGGGTGAGAGATGAAGGAAGGGGAGGAAGTGCTCCAGATGCTGGAGTAGAGATTCTCCCGCAGCCCCTGGACAAGAGCAGAATGGAGCAGATTGTCCCCCTGCAGCCCATGGAGGACCATGGTGAAGCAGGTGAACATGTCCTGAAGGAAACTGCTGTCTGTGGAATGGGGCCCTTTCAGGAGCATGTTTTCTGTCGAAAGCTGCTGCCCATGGGGCACTCATAATGGAGCAGCGCTTGAAGAACCACACAGCATGGAAGAGACTCCAGAAGGGAGCAGAAAAAGAGTGCAGAGGAAGAAAAAGCAGAAATGAAATGCTATGGGCTGGCCACAACCCCCATTCCACCCTTCTTACCTCCTCTGGTAGAGGAGTCAGGAGTGAATGAGTGAAAATGAGCCTAGCAGGAAGGAGAAATGAGTGAAGATGGTTTAGTTTTGTCTGGTTTTCTCACTACCCTGCTCTAATTGGCAATAAATTAAATTAATTTTCCCAGCTTGAATCTGTTGTACCCATGACAGTAATTGTTGACTGATCTCCCTATCTGTATTGTGACCCTGTCTTATTTTCTCCCCCATCTGTTGAGGAGGGAGAGTGAAAGAGCAGCTGAGTAGGCACCTAGTGGCCAGCCAAGGTCAGCCCACCACAAAAACACATCACCAATAATATTTGAGTGACAGTATCACTGCATCATTAACTTTTCAAAACATACATAGAAACAAACACACACACTTGCGCCTTAGTTCTCTCAGCTCTGTGCTGCATGAATAAAATAGTGAAATATCCTAGGAATTTTGCAACCTTAAGGATTTGAGAGAGGAGAGGGCAAAAAAACCCAACACTGAAGGGAAGCTGATGAAACAGAACCAGGAGACTGAAAAGGTTTAAAAAAACAGCAAATGGTTTAGAGCTGTAATGAGGAAAGCAACCCTCTGGTTCCAAAGAAAATGCTTTCTTGTCTATTTGCAGGATAATCAATATCTCATCCTAAAACATCTGTGAGCAAATATAAAAAAGAAATAATGCTTTATTCTGGAAAAGACTTGCTGACCAAGCCCAAGTTCCATCAGAAATGGAAGTATAAATAACTTCATACTATTGATAATGATTCTTAAGGAAAAAGAGCTGAATAAACAGCACTGAATAAAATATAAAATTGCATTTTATCTTTCTGTTTTCTTCTAAACCTCTGTGTTTGCAGACCTGAACTGTGTCTGCCTCTAGCATTTGATCAGAATTCTTTCTCAGTCAGCCTTTTCTGTTCACATTCCTTATTTTAAGCATAATTATCAGACAGATAAATATGTGCATCAAGCATAATATTAACAGAGCCTGCATTCTGAATTACTGTGAGATTGGTGCTTTTAGGGAGCAGAGACAATTTCGGGCCAGAAAATGAACATATTTCACTGGACAGATGATCTTTTTTGGCTAATAATAATTCATATAAAATACTGTTTTTTGAAAGATAGAGATCACACCCTCTTAAAAAAAATTAAAATAAGTGGAAAATGTTCCACTCAGTACTCACATATTATGAAATAAATTTTGCCTTAAAGGACAATTTTCAGAGTGGTTTTAATCCTAAAGTAGGTCTGTATGTTGCTGTGCTTCTAATATATTTATATTGCAGGGAGCAGTACAAGGAACCAACAGTGCTCCTATTTCAGACCCTGTGTAAAATTAAGTTTAAACTCACAGTAATGATAATGGAGACTGGATTGATCACATTCTGAGTATTTTTTTCTTGAAAGTTCCAGGTATAGCCTACAATATGTACACCAGCTTAAACTAAACATCTAACTCTTTTCAAGACGTCAAGGTACTCGCTCTTTGTAACTCCATTACAAAATACTATTCAATCTGCTTTCTTCCATGCAAACTAAGGCTCAGTTTTCACACCAATACTCCTAAAAAACATCTTCTCCTCCTTAGTACCACGGCCTTTCCTCAAAACAAGCTTTGCTTTGGCACTTTTAGGAATATAGTTCTATCTGCTTCTTGCAGAGAGCAGCAAATTTATTGCTGAGAAAAAAACAGAAGCCATGTGACGTTCAGTGAGCTCAAATCCTCTACACAACCTTGCACTGGACAAAATGATGGGATAGGAGTGTGGCAATCAGCCAAACAGCAGCTAGTTCCATGTTTCTCATGGAGTGCTCTTCCCCTCCATTTTTTGTTGTGTCAGATGGGCAGTGACAACAGCTGTTCAATAGTGTCTCCAGCCCCTCAGTGCCTGCAGCACTGAGGTGACTGATGATGCTGGGTGCTGGAGGTGAGCTGCTTTTATGTTGTGAGATGGCTGAGCTAAAGGCTACCCCATAGACATGAAAACAAGTTTCTGAAGAAGATCTGTTTGGGCTAGTCACAGACCCCTTTTGAATATCAAAACCAAAAGGTTTTAAGCTGCTTACTCTAAGGAGTGCAACAATTCCCACTTAGGTCTTTCATAATGCCGTTAGACGCATATATTCATAGAATCTTAAAATCATAGAATGGTTTGGGTTGGAAGGGACCTTAAAGATGATCTAGTTCCAAACCTCTCTGCCATAAGCAGGGTCACCTCCCACTAAGATAGATTGCACAAAACCCCATCCAACCAGACCTTGAACATTTCCAGGGATAGGGCATCCACAGCTTCTCTGGGCAACTTGTTCCTGTGTCTCAAAACACTGACAATTAGGATTTTTTTTCCTGATAATTAATCTGAACCTACCCTCCTTTAATTAAAAGCATTCCCCTTTGCCCTATCATTATCTGCCTGAGTAAAAAAGTCCCTCTCCAGCCCTCTTGTATTCCCCCTTTAGGTACTGGAAGGCTGAAGAATTGTATCTAGAGGCTTTAAATTGTCCAGCCACAAAGCCTCGGACAGGCCTGAGCTACAAACTTGGGGAAAAGAAATATTGTGGATGGACATCCTGGCCTGTATTAGGAACAGTGTGGTCAGTCGGACTAGGAAGTTAATGTTCCCCCATACTTGGCACTGGTCAGACCACATCTTGAGTACTGTTTCCAGTTCGGGTCTCCCAAGTTTAAGAAATATCTTGAACTGCTTGAGAGGGTCCAGAGAAGGGCGATAAGGATGGTGAAAGGACTGGAGGACAAGCCCTATGGGGAGCAGCTATGGGAACTGGGACTGTTCAGCCTGGAGAAGAGGAGGCTCAGAGGTGACCTCATTGCTGTTTACAGCTACCTGAAGGGAGGTTGCAGTCAGGTGGGTCTAAATGTCTTCTCTCAGGCTGCCAGCACCAGAACAAGAGGACATGGCCTTAAGCTGCACCAGGGGAGGTTTAGACGGGATGTTAGGAAGTGCTTTTCCACAGAGAGAGTGATCCCTCTTTGGAATGGTCTGCCCAGGGAGGTGGTGGAGTCGCCACCCTGGAAGTGTTTAAGAAAAGACTGGATGAGGAACTCAGTGACATGGTCTAGACAATGGAAGGCTCAGATGGATGGAGTATGGTGCTCATGGCTCCAGGGTTGCGGGTTTGATCCTTGTGTGGGCGCTCGCTTGGGAGTTGGACTAGATGATCCTTGTGGGAATAACCTGTGAACCTGTGACTACCATCATATACAAGACTGTCTTTTGGGAAGTGTCAGCTTCTCCCTTGACTAAGTAAGGAGATGGTGTATTTTAGCAAAGAGACACTGTGCGTTGTCAATCATTGGGAAACTGTCCACAAGATTGTGTACTTGATTTAAAACATCATTGTATTTTACAGAAACAAGAAGAATATACAGAAATGCTGTACACGCTTCAAAAGGTAGTTTCAATCTATGTAGATTACATTCAGAAGCTGCACAGAATTCTGTTCCTTGTGCAGTCATACAGACTGTATTAGTGCACATTTTCCGGTTATCCAACTTCTGTGGGAACAAAAGGTCAATGGACCCTTCTAGATAAATATTTTTGTCACCTTATACTTGATAACTAAGCTTGCCAAAGGGTAAACAGCAATGATTTCATCATCAATCTTGGAATGACAAGGTTCTGAAGTGCATGGAGTGCATGACGTTGCCTCAATATCAGGGGCAAAAGATGAGCACTGACAAATGGAACAGAGAGTACTATTTTGATTGATTGTTTGCATAGGAGCTTATTGGAGAGGCTTGAGGATTTTGATAAGATATGAAGAAGAAGATACAGAATTTAAAGTAAAAAATTTCTGTTTCTGTTGGAGCTCTGGGGAGAAATGTATGTAGAAGAGAGTTTTGAGCAGTGCAAAATGTCTTAAATTTCTCTTAAAAAAGGAGCAACTCCAAATGCAATAATAATTCTAATTAAATAATACTTCTAATTAAACATTGTTAGAAATATAATGAAAGTAGCACTACCTCCCACAGGCAGCCCACTGTCTTAGATAAGCCTTTAAATAATCCTCCTATGAATTTTGGTACAATTTTGTCTGACCTTTATTTAAAGACCACCAACAGGCCAATTCAATATGTTTGGTCAACGTTTGTAAATTGGATTTAACCCAGAGTCAGTTCTTTTTATTTTTTTTGCCTACTTTCGTCATCTTTATTTTTAAATACAACTGTCCTTTTAGGGGACCTTTTTTCCCTTCATCAAAATCTGCTGCATTTTTATATCCTGTGGTTTTTGGTCTCTTGCTTTGTTCTTCCTAAAGCTTTTGTAGTCATCTCCTGATATTTAAAGGTTTTCCTTTGTTAGAAACACCTTTTAAAACCAAAATCTTCTTGGCTGTCCTAAAAAAATGGGTTAATACCTATTAAGATAATAGAGGACTGGATTCACTCTCTGTATGGCTACAGGCACATTCAAGATACCTCACGGGAGGAATTTGTTTTGATACTGTAAGTGTTGTCCCATGGCACTGCTACCATATCTGTACCAAGAGGTGAGTCTCCATACTGAGACTGATTGAAGTAGGGATTCTGTCCTTGAGTGTGGAATTCTGCCTTTCAGAGCCTGCAGTGTTGAATAAGGACTGCAAGAGTCCTTGGTTTAGCTCAGCTGGTTAGAGTACGATGATAATACAGTCACACCTTGCATATTCACACTTCCAGTTTCGCTTTTTTGTAGCCTCACTGATTTTTTTTCAGTGAAAACTCTTAGATTATTTGAGGAGCTTCCTGGTCTACACACACACAGTACATCTGCTTTGTCCAGGGGCAGCACTGGCACTCCCCAAGGGGTGGGATGGCCATGCCCTGCACAGTGGGGGGACAGGTCTCTTGCTCACTTGGAGACTGCCCAGCATTCAGTGCATTATGAGATTGGAGAGGTTACATGCTGCCACATCACGAGGGCTTCTCAACGCTTCTGCCAACATCGCTGGGAGCCACCTATAAGAGTCGGTCAGAAGAGGAATATTGTCTCAATGTTGTCATCAGACTTGAACAATATAGGTACCCCAAAAAACTGAGGCTAAGGTCTTGACAAGAGTGATGCTCCCTGGGCTGAGACTGGACTGTGGTTCCTATGGGAACCAGAGTGCTGATACCCCAGCGCAGTGACAGTTTGGTACAAGATATGCCCACTCTCCTGTGTTATGCGGGCAAAGAAACAAGACATGCTGTAGCCTTCCCCACGACATGAGGGACAGAACGAGATATGCTGTGAATCATACAGCCCTGTCATTGCAACACAAAATCACACTTCCTGGCAAAAGACCACTTGAGACTGACCTTGCCTTGGACACTTCCTTGGACATACGTGGCAGAGAATAATATGAGATTTAACAAGTCCAACTGCCGGGTTCTTCACTTTGGACATAACAACCCCATGCATCACTATCGGCTGGGTGATGAGTGGCTGGAGAGTGGTGAAATGGAGAGGGACTTAGGAGTAATGATTGACAGAAAACTCAGTATGAGCCAGCAGTGTGTCCAGGTGGCTAAGAAGGCCAATGGCATCCTGGCCTGTGTTAGGAACAGTGTGGTCAGTCAGGCTTGTGGGCCTGATCCCTGGATGGGCATTCGCTTGGGAGTTGGACTAGATGATCCTGTGGGTCCCTTCCAACTCAGAATAATCTGTGAACCTGAGAAAGACAGATTGGGACAGAGGAGGGGGCGAGGGGTAACACCTAGTATAAAAGATGGCCTCTTAGCAACTGGACTTTGGAAGCTTCTCCCACTAAAGAATCGTTGACGATCTGTAGGGATGCCTTGAGGACTTGATTGTCTGGTGGTAGCTATAATCCCTTTCTCTCTCTCTTCACCTTTCCTATCTCAATTTCACCTATTGTGTTCCTGCTATATGGGCACATAGTAAAGTTTCATTGTTTGACCAAAGCTAAACCTCTTTTCATAATTTTCTTTTGCACTTTGAGATTCAGCAAACAAACCATCATGTGTCCAGCTTAGCTGAGTGGACCGTTACGCCACTCAGAGACAGCAGCACACGCAGAGCCAGACCACAGTGGACTGCAACAAATAAAGACATCTCCCTGGCTATGCCATGGTCTCTTGGTTATGCCGAAACACATGCCAGCAGTAGCAGCACCCAAACCCTGCACTGTTTTCTTAGGGAAACATTTGGACATAGGAGGAGGGGGTGAGAACATTTTCTGCAGAGGCATGGCTTATGTGGCTGAGGTCCAGTGCTCAAGGGGACGGGACAGGATGACTGCACTGTTTCCATAGGAACAGGAGGGAGCACAACCTCTCCCTGCTTCACTCCCCTGTCCTGTACTGCTGTTCACCTTGTTCAGAAGCCAAGTGCTGTGTGCTCCCAGGAGCTGCTCACCCCACATTGATGCAGGATCCCTTGCATCAAAGGGAAGCCCTCTCACAGTGCCAGGATGAACAGCAGGATGGAATGAGGAGACACACACAGATGCACATTCCCCCGTCCCATCCCCAGCAAGATGCACCTGGTGAGAGGCACTGGGGAACACCAGTGCAGCCTGGGAGCCCCCGTGGGAGGAAGGGGTGGACCCACACCACCGACAAACCCCTGTCCCTACATGGCTGTTTAGAGCACCAGATACAGGGGGAGGGGGGAGGGACACGTGTGCTGAGGCACTGCACTCATTATGTCTGATACAGTCTTGATGACCATGCCTCCTCCGCTCCCAGGGCTCAAGGGGACACCCCACTCCTGTCACTCCTGTCACGAGTGAGCACAGCAAGCCCCAGGACAGGACACACCAAGAGCCCTGGCATGGGAACAAACACAACGCCTCCCAGCAGGTCCCAGCAGGTCTTGGCTCCCTGGGATCCCCACAGGAGCTCAACACTGCACCCTCCAGCACTCTGTGGCTGAGGAAGGTGGGGTGATGGGCATGGTTTATTTGTACATTCATGACGGACCTATACTTACAGATTGGGTGATTCATGCCCTGAGAGGAGACCCAAACCCCTCTGACTTCCAAGGTATTACTGTAACAACAAAATTGTTTTGATCCTGCTGTGACCCATTCACTTAAGAGTTGGACTTGATGATCCTTGTGGGTCCCTTCCAACTCAGAATATTCTGTGATTCAGATAAGCCTAACTGAAAATACATATATGTATAGATGTACATTGCCACCACAGTCAGTTTCCTTCTTGATATCCTTTTCTTTGTAAGAAAAAAAGAGGTCACTTCCCTCTAGTATCAAATATTCTTTCAAACTTAATAAACTGGTGCTGACAAACATAGCCAACACATACAAAAATGATCTGTCAAAAGGTAAGAGATTTTGGAGTAGCAGTTCTTCAGCCCTGATTCATACAGCTTTGCTGACAAAGACACATAGATTTGGAAGGTACTATTTTCCTCCCACATTTAGCATGTGTTTTAGCCATACATAAGACTTTTACAGAGTGGAGGGAACATGAGAGGAAGACAAAATTGCCTTCCTTTCTAAGATGCAATCTGAAGTGATTATAGAAATACTCAGCTTAATCTATACATATTTTTGAAGATAAGACTTGTTCATATCAATCAAAACAGTGTGACAGCAGCAGAGTGTATTGCTTCAAGTAGTTCTTCTTTTCAGAATCTGATGCAGCCCTTTGATATGTTTGTTCAATCATAAAGGGACCAGGCACAGCTGGTTTCCCTCTCAACTATCACACTTAACAGTGGGGGGCTCTCCTCCACAGCAGGTGCCTGTAACATCAGTAGTACAGGTATTCCAAAGGCCACAGCTTTCCTGTGAGTCCATGACCTCTCCTATTTTACCTCCATCATCCTAAGCTGATAAATAAACTGTACATAAGGTTTATTTTTTAAAAGTTAATATCTCAATTCCAGCCACTGGTGATTCCAACTGGATAACACCTGGGGAACCAGCCACTGTGCATGAAGACATTGCAAATCTACTAATGGTTATGAGAAACAGGCTTACAAATATTATATAATTTGTAATGCAATTTATTATAAAGCAAAGGCAAAATAGCACTGAGCTCGTGGTTTGGGAGACTCTAAGTCAGAGGTGCCCCATTCATCAGTGGGTTTCACATTTTATATTCTATAATTATACATATACATTAGCTGTTCATACATATACATCAACCATTTGGGGGATAGGAAGGGTTATTACAATTAGAACACAGAACACAGAGAACACAGGCCCCTCTCCCCTTTTCTGGGCATGCTCAGTTAATTGTGAGGCAGGGTCTCTTGTTGATTTTGGAGGAAGTCAGGGCTCATCCTCTCCATAACCTTCTCACCTCAGCCACAAGACCAGTTCAGGCTGGCCTGTGGATTCAATCATCTCGTGTCTGGGGCTCCTGTGAATACAGCTATTTGCAGTTGGGCTTCCATTGTTACAGTTATCTCATGGCTGGAACTCTAGTTGATGTGTTGTGGTGGGCTCAGTAGAGTGATCCTGTCGTTAGTTAACTGGGCACAGAGCTGGTGTCGGCTCAGTGACTTCTATTGGACTTCCAAGCTCTTGTCTCCTGCTTTTTTGAACTATTTTGAAACTTACACAGTTCAAAATCAATTGTCCACAAAGGCTCAGATATTCTATAAAAACTACAATATAATTAGACAAACTTATATTGTAACTTATATGTACTATTAACATTAAAAATATGAGTATGTTATATTAACATAAGTGATTGTGTATATATACAATATATATATCTTGTGAGGACAAAAAACTTCTTTCATCCTTCACATGGTAGAGGTAAGTAAAGAATGGTGGTGGAACCAGGAGAGACATGGCCGAAAATGCAAATGTACTGAACAACATCCAGGCAGAAAGTGATGCATTTGGTCATCTGAAGAAGCGGAGTGTGAGAGGGTCATGGGAAAGTCCATTTTTTTGCTTTCTGAGCTTATCTTAACCTATTATATGCATTGCAGCAACTGTTAGACCTACTAAACCATTTGCTCTGAGACCAATGACAACCATTCCATTGCCTCCAGTGAGAATAGAGCTGGGTTGATATTTCATAACCTTACCCTAGAAAGTAACATTTTGAAGCACTTAATTTGGAATTTTAAAAGCCCAAACGCCACACCACTGTTCCCTCCCCCAGCCCCGGTGCTCATGGCCGGGTGTCCTGGCGTGGCGCGGCCACGGGGCCAGTACGCCATGCTGGGGCTGCCGGCATGGGTTGCCAGCACAGCATGGCTGTGGGGCTGGGGCACCTGGGTGCAAGTGCCGGGGTAGGGAGGGGGGAAGCGGTGCAGGGATTGGACTGTGGGCGTGCAGTCGCGGTGGCCTGGAGACGCCTGTGGATTCTCGGGGCAGGGGGTCTCCCAAGTCAGAGG